>WTSP01017984.1:31464-44801 GCA_025331215.1 Actenoides lindsayi | reverse complement strand
GGCTAATTTCTGTCCCCGCCCCCCCCCCCCAACCCCGAGAAGTAAACCCATCCTTTCCCTGCCAGTCTTGTAGGTTTTTAAAAGGCATCTGTGGAGCTGAGCTATCTGCAGTGTTTTGTGTTGCTTACACACACCTTTAGATATAACCTTCCTTGTTGTGTCTCAGTGAAAACAAGTATCTGATACTATTGCTGGTGCACTATTTTCCTTCTATAATCTGTTTTTCTGTTTCAAACCCTTCCAGTGAAGATGACATCAGAGCCCTAGTCAGAAATCAATGGCACTTTGCATAGGCATAAAGGCTTATTTAGGTGAATCTCTTTGTACTTTCATGAGTTAGAAGTTTGAACTGCTATTTGTTTAATCCAAGACACAGACTACTTGAACCTGTGTGTTTGTAGCAGTTTTTGACCTAGTGTTTCCTCTTTGGTTATTTCTTTCATTCCCTTAATTAACTTATTCCTTTTATTCCTGTAATTTCTTACTTTTTGCTCATTTCAGTTCTAGCTACTGATGTAGCTAATATTTTTGAGAAGTGGGTCCCGTGAACATGGTTCTGCCTTATACTGGCACAGCTGGTGGATGACCTTGCCCTAGAAAATGGCAATTTGTCAAAATAAAAGCATTTAGCGGAAATGAGTTTAAGGCATTGTTGGTTTTTATAGTATTTTTAAACTAAAATACTCTATTTTTCCCCAAGATACTTTTTAATGATTTCTTCTTTCCTTCTGCTTTTTATAAATGTCTCTACTTGAAAAAATAGTAACAATTCAGGCAAAACTGGATGTTATTTAGTCCAACCAGATACTTAAGTTGAGGCCAGAGGAATTATTTTCAGAATTTCCCTTTATGAAAAATCCAATTTCTTTCTGTCTTAATCCACACAAATGACCAATGTCAAAACAATTGAATTGACATGCATGCAACCTTCTAGACACTTTTCTCTGAAAGTCATTTGTCTGGTGCCATGGTGATCTAACTTTGGTGATTTAACTGAGACAACAGTCTAGCTGAGATTATGCAGACCCCAACATCTGAGGTCAATGATACCCTCCACATACAGGTGTTGCCATGGCATTAGTTCACTCCCACAGGTTTGACAAGGAGCACTCATGAAATGCATTTCTGTCCAGCCAGGAGCAGAAGAGATGGCCATGGTCCTGGAAAGATAATCTTACAACATCCTTCTTACAACATCTGCTATACTGCTTTCTGATATCCTGCATCTTTCTTGTTGGGAAGGCTGTGCTGCAAAACTGCATTGTCAATAGAGTGCAAGACCCAGCTACATGTGGGTGAGTGTCCTGTGGTAAAGATAAGACCAGAACACAGTTTCCTGCTGAGCAACAGTAGATCACTGTGAAAAAAGTAGACCTGTCTTATCCTGGGCTGTAACCCAAATGGCTATGACCCTGGTTCCTCCAAGATGTTCAGGTACCAGCATTTCTGGTTTGACCCTGGGTCTGCCTCCATGACTACCTCTGTGTTTTATCTTGCATGATGTTATTTGAGGAGTAGGATGAGGCTCAAAAATGAGGAATGAAGGCAAATTTACTCCTGCTTTAAAATTACTCCAGACTTAGCCCCCTGGGGAAGCACATGCCTGGTGGTAGCAGCCTTTGGCCAAGAGAAGGGTTTACATGTAACCACACCTTTTACAATGCACTTTAAAATCACATTTGAAGTGAGGGTTATCACTAACAGTGTAAACAACTCACAGGCCCTCATACTGCTCTGTGAATTAGACACAAGCTCTGCAGCCCATCTATCTCCTCCTTCTGTCCTCCTTGCTATGCAAATACAGAAGGCTTGCAGGGAACGGAAGCAAGAACTACATGTCCAAAAGGTTTCTTCCTTTGAGTGGTCATGTATTGAGGAAAGGTACCACACTGAGATTTATTTTTTTTTAACTTTTTTTTTGGATCAGGAGGGAGTTCATCTGTACCTTACCAGGAAGTCACTGTACTGCTCACTCTGTGGCAGGTTCCATGTTCAGCCAGAAACTGTGCAAACTGATAGGGCCTTTCTGTTGTCCCACTGCTTTCAGAGAGCACTGTGAAAAAAACATGTAAGAAAAGCCCCCTCTGAAGTGACAACTCAGAAGTGAGCTATAATACAACTACAGAGGCACCTCAAAATGATATTTGGTTATAGTGGGAGTGGTTTATTTTTAGATCAGTCATTTCCTCATTTGGCTTATCTGTATGCCTTCTCATTAGCTCTGCTTTTACAGTAAAAAGCTTTGTCTTGGCAAAACTGGCTTTTCTTAGTGGTTGCTTTTGTGTTCTTAAACCTCAGAAAGTGAGCGTGCATCAAATTAAGTACTGAAGTCTTCCTTCAAGTTAATATATCAAGTTAACTACTGGAGCACCTTCGTGTACTTGTTATGGGCTTTAACTTTCTCAGAGAAACTACTACTGTTTAATAAAAAAATGTAGTTCAACCTGTCCGCCAAGCACCTGAAATTGTTAAAAATCCTGTTCTATGCAGTATCTTGTCTTTATCATGGTAGCATCCAAGTGCTCCCCACAGCTAGAACTGAACCACAAGACTTCTGTTAGTCAATATGAACTCAATATAGTCAGTAAAGTTTTCTTACCACCTCTTTCTGGAGAAAAGTTACTGAAATAGTTATTTACCTGATTACTTGGTTTTGGTTTGGGTTTTTTGTTTGGTTTTTTTTTGGGGGGGGGGGGGTTTGGTTTTTTTCTTGTTTGTTTTTGTGTGTGGTTTTTTATATTATTATTTTTTGTTGTTGTTGTTGGGGTAGGTTTTTTTGTTGTTTTTGGTGGGTTTGTTTGTTTTGTTTTTGTTTTTTACTTTGGGTGTGAGTCTGTACAGAATACCAAAAGTTTGAGTGCCTTAGGATTGTTGTCAAACTGAGTAGAGCTGATACTGAATTGCACAAATTTTGGCTTGAACTTGAGAAAGTTAAAGAACCCATATTCAAGGTGTATCAGTGCTCTACAGAGCTAATGATAGCAAATGAGAACACAGTTCAAGTCTAAAAATGTATAGGTAAATCCAAGCCTAACCTTGAAGGCTGTTACTGAGAGGCAGACTTACACCTCAGGATTCCTTGAGAGAGAGACTCAAATTCTGCATTTTTTGCCGAGATCGCTTATTTCTAATTCAGATTAATTCCAGATATCTAATCTTTTATAGAAAGGACAAGAACTGGTGTAATTGGAGTCAGATCGTTGGCAGTGAGGACCTGCCAGAGTCTCTGACCTGCCATGGGCTATTATAGGCAGTGCTGCCTGCAAGTCAGTGAGGAATGCAGGTCTTGAAATCGTGGCCTCTCCTTGAGGATCTCTTGGTGCACACCCTTAACCATTGGAGACAGCTCTGTGGCAACTGCCTCCCAGAAATGATATTTTCTTTTTCTTATAAATGTCACTCTTCTTGAATAGGTCTAATTCTGGCCAACAGTTTCTGTGCCATGTGATGAGGTCAACCTGGCACCCATGGGTAATGGTGATTAAACTCTGACCCAAGTTACTGAAGAATTCCAGTAATATCCTTGAATCACCATTCAACTTCTTCTCTCGTTTCCCCCAAGAGAGCAGTCATTGAGGAAACCAAAAAGGGCTTGAGGTTTTATTCCATTTCTCTTTTGTGAAGCTGAACCTAAATAAGGTGGTCATATAACCAACTATCTCCTCCTCCTGCCAAGGGAGCAACATTGTCTATGGAATACTGAGCCATCCTCAGTAGTGTAGGTACAGTGTAGGGATATACCAGAATAGCTCAAAACTACCACTTGGTTTAACTGTTTTGGTGGCAGCCCCTATCATTGCCCTGGGTAGTTTGTTGCAGTGATTGATTACTCTGTTGGCTGCCCAAATTCTAATCTAAATTTAGACTAGAATTTAGAGATTAAGCCAGCCCTAGGAGCCAGTCTCTGCCACCTTCGCTTATGTTGTCTCATATTTTGTAATACATAGGAAGTACTCAGGGTGAGGAAATTCATCAAAAACAGGCCTGGCTGTATATTCACAGTAACCTACATAAGAGATTTGGCTTCTGGCATTCTCTGTATGCTGGAAAAGTGAAGAAAATACATGCTTTCATTAAAACAAAAAGCATGTTTATCAATTACTGCAGTTTAACGTGAGTTATTAACTTTCCCTGGGATCACAGAAGACTAGCAGCTTTCCATGGGCTGGTTTGATGGGAATTATGAAAATCGTATCCACAGAGAAGGAAGCAAAAGGCAGGAGGTGCTTCTGCCTTTACTGGGTTAGCTCCTGGATGCTGATTTTATACTGACAATTTTGGAAGACATAGCTTCTTATTCAGGGATGTGTAAAATGTTCGTAAGACACAGTAAAATATCCATATTTCAATAAGGAATCCCCTGTAAATTTTAAGATTCCTAGGCTAAACCGCCTAGTACAGCTCACAAATCCTGCTTAATAGAAACAACTGCTTTTACTAGCAGCCAGTCCTTGGTAGGTTCATCAAAGAATAACTTTTTTTTTTTTTTCTTCTCTGATTCACTGTAACCACACAGGTAGGAAGATGGTTCGAGGTTCTGATAGTGCCATCTTGAACAAATTATCAATCTTTCCATACTCTGTAAGAAAATATGACAGTGGTATTAGTGATACACCACATGGACCAAAAACTGCTTTGACTAGATCTAGAGTCTGATACATTTTGGAAAGCCAGACATGTGTCTGAATGAGCTGCAGAATTTATCTGTGCATCAGCTCCAATGGAGAAATGGAGAAGACTTTTGCAATGACTTTTCCTTTTTTGAATGATTTAAGATAACTAAGATAAATACTCTCTGGGGAATATTTATTAATATTGGAAAGAGTGTTGGAAAGTCTTCAGGATATAGTATACACTTATGCTTTGATAACAGGTTCTTCCTCAGCTGCATAGAAATAGTATTGACTAGAAAAAGTGATTCTCTGTTTTGAGGCTAGTATAGCTCATTATACTAGTCCATCAAAACAAAGACTTTACTTGCAAACCAGTCATATTACTTTAGACCACCAATCTAACAATTTAATATATGGTTTATAAGGTCATGTCAAATTTTGGGTTTTCAGAAAAAAAAGGCTTGAACTTCAATAGTCTGTAAAAGTAACATCAAGATACACAGCAGGCTACAAGTTAAATATAGCTTTTGGTTATAAAATTCCTGCAGATATACGTAAAAAAAAATTGGAGAAAATGATGCCTGGATTTTTATTTTTATTTTGTCAATGAATGCCTCTTTACAATGAATGTAAGACTGAGTTAGATATTTTTATCCTGAAAGATATTTTTGAATGACATCTATATATTAACAAGCAGTTTTCTGACTTGAGGATTAATTTTGTTTACATCATTGCTGTGAGTTACAGAGGCCAGAAGTTGTCGAAACTTCTCTGAAAGACAGCTAAAGACAAATGAGGAATTTATAGTTCTATAATGCCACCAAAGTACATATACAGGAAGCTTATAGTTAAAACAATAGTATAGTGTATAGTATTACTGTATACAAGGACCTTCCTACAAGAATCTAATTCAGTGTAATTTGATATATAGTTTCTCAACAAATCAGACCTCTAGTTTTTATTCCTCCAAACTTTATACACATTATTCTTCAATTATCTTACTTGCAACAAATTCTAACCTTTCAAATGTTTTAAGATAAACTTAAACATTCATGTATCTAAATTACTCTTGTATGAGAAGAATTGGTAAAATACTGGATGTACTTGGGCAACTGAAGCATTTTGAGAAATTTGTGTTAGATACCCTTGTGGTTTTCAATAGGTGTTTTGTTTTTTGGTTGGGTTTTTTTGGTGGTTTTGTTTTGTTTTTTGTTTTTTAACCAGTAGGCACACATCATGCAGTGATATTACTCTTGGAAAACTTCTTCAGTGCTTGCAAGAGATGCCCTGAGTACAAGAATTCCTTGATAACAGTTTTTATCTGCTTGCCAGACCTGGACACCAGTAGTGAAACTCCCTGGTAGTCCAGTGTAGTGAATGGGTGCTGTGGATTGGAATGGCTCTCAGAATAAAAGTAATTTATTTATTTGCTCATACAATGGAAACATCTTGCAGACTCCAGCATTTATTTTCTCATTCATAATCCACAGGGATTTATTTTTCATTTCTCCTTTACACTTATAGCCTCTTCAGTGGCCCACTTAAAAAGTACAGTAGGTTCAGTAACAATTTTGGTTAAGATGATTCAAACCAGAAGACAAATAGGAAAATAAGAATTTGGAGTAGCTTCTTCTGTGCTTATGAGGATTTGAGACTTATATACATGGATGTTTGTGTGATTCAGAATAGGTCACTTCATGTTACCAGATGTGTTAAAAATAACAATCTTGAAGATGTTTATTTAAGAATCAAAGTTAGTTCATTATTTTGGGTTTACTTTACTAAGTAGGACTTTAAGAAAGCCAGTCTGCTTATTTTGACTGAAGTATTCAAGCTTCCCCTCCCCTTGTGAGAGAATGGAGGGTAATCATGCTGCAGCAATGCCAAGCAAGGTCACCAATATGCTTTCAGAAGGACTTTGTTATTTAGAATATTTTGGAATATGGGTTGAGCCAATGTTTACTTTCTACTTTAAAAGTGCCTGTCCTCAAACACCAGATACTTACAAAGATGATTATAAACACAGGAAAAATATAAATAATGACAAAGCCTTTCAGATTAAGCCATATTCCAAAACATATTAACCAACAAGAAGACAAATGTCTTCCAGCAGTTGTTTCCGTACAGTTTTCTCCTTACTGTGAATTTCAGCAGGTGAAGTCATTTTATGTTGTTCTTCGAAAGGTAACAGATCTTGGTGAAGGCATGAGATGGTTAAGGAGGGTATGATTAGTGGGTGACCCTGAATGGAAATATCATCCCTCCCAGTCCTCCCTCTGTAACTGGAAATCTGATAGCATTAGTAGTCCTGCCAGTTCAAACTGCAGCAGCAACTCAAAGATAATTTCACAGGCTACTAAGTTTCAGACCACACAGGTCACCGAAAGCACAACTGGTGAATCACGCATTTGAATTATGCTGTTTTCCCCTAGAATTTCTGCCTACAGCAACCCTGTCTGTTTAGGATAGAAGAGAGTCCTTCAGATGTCACTTGAAGCATCTATACTGGGAGGGTACCTCTCTTGCTGTTGTCATAGGAGAGAGACAATGTTCAGGTAACAAAGTTAGAAGGTGCAACAGCCTTCAGTATGAAGCACCAACATCAGTGTGAACTACTTGATGCAAGCCATATGAACTATATCATTCAACACTGACTTTTTTCCCCAGTTTCCATGGAGACAGCTGATCTGGCTTCTCAGTTTTAACTACAACTCTTCTGGAAAGGGAGGAACAGAAATGAAAATGCACTATAACTTTGATCAATTTTATTATTTTTTTTCTTTAATAAGAGATATGCCCTGTTCTTGAGACAAAGTCAAGAGATAACATTGATGATAAGCCAGTTCTGACAATGTTTTTCGTAATTCTGAAGCTGCAGCAAAAGGCCAACTTTTTGTGTCTTTTCATTAAATAGTTATAAATTATTTTTGGCTCTGCTGAAGTAAATTACATTGCCTACAATGGAGTGGGCAAACTCCACTGTCATCAGAGCAGCCAGGTTTTACCTGAACTGCAACTTGGGATTTCTTACAGTGAACCAAGGGATGAAAATAAACATTGCCCTAGTGTGTCTTAGACATCAAGCAAACAATAATAAAACCTATCTGAGTGAATTTGGATAGGCCATGACTGGACTGTGAAAGCCCTCTGGCTAGTAGAAGTACTGAAACCATAGAAAGATTTTCACTCACTTCCTTAGCAGCTGACTTGTTATGTATTAGTGCACATATTGTTGCTATTCAGTAACAATGCATAGCAAAAATATCCTTTATGACTGTCAGATGAATGAAACGAAGTTATGTATTGCAGATAGTCTTTTGATTTTGGGTTTCTCATTCTTTCCTAGTAAGTGCCCTCTACCTTTCTGAACCAGATAAGTCATGAAGACTCTTTATCACTGCATTGGGAGTGGGCACCATTTTGGACAGTGATAAGTGCATAATATAAGTCATCTTATACCATTACCAGAGACTTGTGGCAATCAAAATGGGTTTATCAAGCTCAGATTTTTAGGATATAATTTTTTTAAATTGTTATTCTGTTTCCCTAAAATCTGGTACTTGGTTATCATAAGTCTATTGGAGTTTAAAGAAGTGGAAGGGCACATGCTCCTGGCTTTCCTCAGTACCCTGATAAATTTGAGAAGCTTTGTTGAAAATAATGGGTTTATGATGCACATTACTGGTCTTGGAATACAAGAATTAGTCATGCAGAAAATGGATTAGCAGACTGAGTTTGGGTAAAAAGATAACATAAAATGAAATTTCCTTTTTTTTTTTCATAACCAAAAATACATTTAAAGCAAACCTGGGACATGTGCACTTAGTTTTTGTCAAAATTTCTCCAAATGACAAACTCGCCAATTTGACTTGTGAAGTCTGGAGGAAAGCCAAGGCTCTTCAGCCTTATTGAATACTAGTAGAACTTTTACCCCACCATCACCTATAGTAATGTGGCATGTTCAGGCCTGCAAACTTGGCAGGGGAGTATGTCTGGTTTTATGTGATATTAACCTAGACATAAGCATCTTCACCTAACTTTTTTTTTCATTCTGTGCATGAATATGGGACTGTTTCTTGAGGCAGAGAACGGAGATCAAAACAGGGGAAAGGCAAGGGTGTTTTTAACTGCATCAGGAAGATGAGTTAAAGGAGGGAGAAAAAACTCATTCTCCTCAGAGAGAGATAGAAAGTTTTTCTTTGCCAGCCAGTGAGATCATTTGTCTATTGTCAGCCTGTATATACTTGGAGATATGCACCTTGCTCTGCTTCCACGTAGGAAGTAGTTTTTCTTTTTCCAGGAAAACAAACAAACAACAAACTAATTGCATAGTTTAATTTTCACTATTCCTGACACACTTTTCCTGCATTCTGTGAAATAAAAATTTTTGAACTGGGGCAAGGCATGAGTTCAGCATTCTGCCAAATCTGAAGCCTTAAAAAAGAGAGAAGAAAAGGGGAGATGATTCATTCCAGCTCAAGAAAGAATTTGACTGTATGTAACAGCTGGACAACCTATTATGTTTTACACGTGGACAGCCTCAGAAGTGTCCAGATAATGCAGTGTCCAATAATGCAGCATGGCCATTCAATGGTTATGAGAAATTTTTACTGAAAACAGTAAGGAGGGAGAGGAAACTATAAGTCTCTTTAAATGAGATTACACATGAAAATACGGTCACAAATAGCTACTGTATGGCAGAAGTGATAAACTAATCCTAGGGGACAGCAATTATGAACACCATGGTAACCTCTGACAGGTGCCAAATGAACCCTCTAAATCAACATCTGCCTTCAGAGGCTGCATGTTCCCAAAAGGAATATTCCCTCTTCTGCTCTTATCTCCTGCTCCATCCTCTTCTACCTGCCAACAGCTGTGAAGGTTGGCAAGCTGCCTAGAAGGCTCTGTGCAGTCTAAATTAAAGAGGCATGTTAATTTAGGAAGACTTCTTCAAAACTCTAGTAGGTGGTGGATATGCTGTAGTTCTGCTTCATTCATGATCTTCTTGTGAAGAGGCCCTCTTTCAAACACATACATATTGAAACTGATCTGATGGGCCAAGGATGATTTTTCTGCTACTCAGCTTAACTCTCTATTCTCTGGTCAGATGTTGTCAGTATGGCACAGGGGACTTTACCCATGCACTGATTTTATTTCTTCTGGCACATGAATCCATTGCTTATTAGTGCTGGTATGAAGTATTTTTACAAAAGGCAGGGATAGCTGCTCTCATTTTGGAGAATATGTTTGGAGCCAGTGATGGTGCAGCCAGGATGGGAATGACAGTCCTCAGTGAGCAAGTCCTCTGGGCACAATTTTGAACAGCCTTGACACTACTTCAACCTGTAGTATAGGAAGATAAAATGTCTTCCAGCTGCCTGCTGGATCTGAAAACAAGAAACATCAGCAGACTTCCCCTGTGAGGCCCTACAGAAACTATATGCAGTAGCAGAGAGTGCTGCTTAATTTTAAAGGAACAAAATCTGGGAATTTTTAGAAAAGTTTGAGAAAATAATTGCTTTGGGTTTTGAGGTTCGGAAGACAGAAAGATGGAAAGTCTTTGAGGGGAGGGAAAAAAAAAAAAAAAAAGGAAAAAGGATCGTGTGAGCCACAGTTTAGCTTTCCAAAATCTCAGTCTCTGCCAGGGAGGTCTATGTAGGATTGCATACCCAAGGGAACAGCAAACCCAGTTGGCTTAAACTGGTTTTCCTGCCAGCTCACTAAGACAAATGGGAAGTCTGAGGTTTATAATCTTCTTTTAAGTTTTCTCTGGACTTAAGTTGCTTAGAGTTTGTTTGATTGTTCCCTTCCCTCCACCTCCCCGTTATTTAATAGGAAAACCAAGGATAAAATAGTAATTCTCTCCTCTCTTATTAAAATACTCCAAAACAAGTACAGAACAGAGCTGAGAGAAATAACGCCAGTGACCACTAGCCAAAACTCACAAGTAGTATATGCATATCTGAAATAGTTGGTGCACTCGCATAGGAAATCGCTGGATATTTTACACCTCTTGCAGTGGTTTAGTAACTGGCTGTGGAAGCTCATTCCCCACTTGAGAAAGTCATGAATTATACAGTTTTTACATCTGTTGAGCATGTTGTGCTTCTCAATCATCCAACTATACTGAGCCCTAAGTTTTCAGTCTTCACAATGAGATCACTGTTTTCAAGCACGTTCTAGTGGCATTTTGTCAAGCCATGTGTGTTTTCAGGATGGGGGCAGGGAGGGAGGAACAAAAGTATGCTGCCGTTTCACAAGATTGCAATCTACTTTTCAGCCTACATAAAACTGCAACTGACCCATCAACAAGAAATATTCTTTGTTTACTGCTGCTTCTCTGCCTTGAAATTGTCTGACTGTTGTTGGAAAGAAGAGCATAAAAGGAAGGAATATATGTTTTTCACTTTGTATTTCAGTACCTGATAATCTTAAAAAAAAAAAAAAATCTAATTCTGAAAATGACAAAACAAAGCCAAAAAGAACTTCAGTCATCATTAATCCTCCTCTTAATGTATTTAGTTCACTGTGTGAAGGTTCATTTTTACTTCAGCTGTGTAGTGTTTTGAGTGAAACTGCTATTAAACAAGGGCTGACCACGTGAACCCTGTAACAGAGATTAAGGGAGATACAGTAATATAATTTTGTTTAGGCAGAGGTATAAGGAAAGTGCATACACTAATTTGCAGGTTTTAAATCAACGTGCTCTAGCTTCATAATAGCATGAGGTAGATTCCATGGAGCTAAGAACAAACAACTTGGGAAGGGGCAAAGAGGGAAAACCTGTGTAGAAAATGTCCGTAGATAATCTACTGCAGTGGAGACAAACAGAGAAATTAATACGTTTATCTTGAGTCACCTCAGACTCATTGTGAACCCTCTAGGATACACAGTTCACAGGCAAATAATAATTCCTTGCACTGAATGGGTTTATGGGTTTGATCATTGCCATATAAAGCTTTCTTTTTTTTTTTTCCTGGTAATGGTCATTCATCATTTAAACAAGTCAGCCATGGTAACACTTCCACTAGCCAAAATTCATATGCAGAGAACACAAAAGCAGTATATATTGAGGGAGGACATCCTCCCCCTCTACTCTGCACTGATGAGGCCCCACCTGGAGTACTGTATCCAGTTCTGGGCACCTCAGTTCAAGAAAGACAGGGAGCTACTGGAGAGAGTCCAGCGCAGGGCCACTTAGGATGATTAAGGGAGTAGAGCATCTCCCTTATGGAGAGAGACTGAGAGAGCTGGGTCTTTTTAGCCTGGAGAAAAGGAGACTGAGGGGTGACCTTATTAATGTCTATAAATATGTAATGGGCAAATGTTGGGAGGATGGAGCCAGGCTCTTCTCAGTGACATCCAGTGATAGGACAAGGAGTAATGGGTACAAGCTGGACCATAGGAAGTTTTAGATAAACATAAGGAAAAACTTTTTCACTTTGAGGGTGACAGAGCACTGGAACAGGCTGCCCAGAGAGGTTGTGGAGTCTCCTTCTCTGGAGATATTCAAAACCTGTCTGGATGCGTTCCTGTGTGGCCTGATCTAGGTGATCCTGCTCTAGCTGGAGGGTTGGACTAGATGATCTCTTGAGGTCCCTTCCAACCCCTAACATTCTGTGATGAACACTGACTACTCAATGCAGAGGGTCAGTTTAAGTTTTTATGTATCTTTTGTACTAGCTTTTTGGTTTTAGACTAAAATCCACTTGATGGTATAGTTTACATAATTTGAAAAAGAGGAATGGGCATTCCCATCTAAACAGATAACAAGTGTATCACTGATGGAAAGGCACTGAAAATTACAGTGTTGTGTAAAATAAGATGGACTAGCAGCTGGATCAAAACCTTTTCTGTGTACTTGCTGAGAAATAAAGCATGCAGAGAAAACCCCTCTAAAGGCAAAATTCTTTACAGCACTTAGACTCCCATTGCTTAATTCAGGTAGTCTAAGTGACTGTAATTCATATGTTTTCCCAGTCCCGTCAGTGTGTAGGGCCAGCTGGTCCCAGCTGGTTTGTGGGTGTGCAAGGAGGGAAAAGCTTGGGTCCTGGGACAGATGTCAGACCTGACTGCAGCATATGTTTTCCCCACTGCCCAGAGTCATGCAGCGGAATGGGTCAGGAAGAAAGCAGGTCATGCAGGAGCCAGGGACGCAGGGCTACGCAGCCCCTACTTACCCCCTGAGCTTCAGCGCCCACTGCTTCTTGCTGGTCCCTGAGCATACCTCAAGACCCCTTCTGAAGTGTCCACTTCATCTTAGGCTGCTGCTTTGTGGCTGTGTTAATGTGTCTGGAGAATTGAGAAGGACTAATCTTGACAGGGAGGCCTAGCTTCAGTTAGGCTTAGTGGAGTTCACACACACAAGCTAAACATCACCAGTTTCAGCAGTTTTTTTCCAGTAACTTCAGGATAAGCCATGCTGTATGTGGACTGGAGAAACTGAACTGCCATCTCCTAGCCCATGTCTATAATACACTTCTTTTAATTATTATTTTTTTCTCTTTTATGAATCTTCTTTTTCTCTTCCCCTCTCTTTTCTCTCTTGTTCCCCTCTTTTTTTTCTCTTTTTTTTTTTTTTCCTCTCTTTTTGCTTTATTTCTCCCCACACCCCCTACCTTCCTTTTTTTTATTTTCTCTCTCTCTCTTTTTTTTTTTTTTTTTTTTTTTTTTTTTTTTTTTTTTCTTATTTTTTTTTTTTTGCTATGTCCTTTACACAATCTG
>WTSP01017984.1:0-30982 GCA_025331215.1 Actenoides lindsayi | reverse complement strand
AATATATTTTATATTTTAATTATTTATTTTAAAACATTTAAATAAGCAAATCACTTTCCATATAGAACAAGACAAAGCTGAGGTATCAGCTGGTTCCAACTGCTGCAGCTAAGTGTCCTCATACTGTATTTAAGTTTGGGCTGCTACATAAGTGCACTATGGGATTCTGATTAAATTTTAACATCTGTGCTGTCTCTGCCTTTTCTGTTTAGATTATAACATTCAGTGTTTCTATTATATGTATGGGCAATACCCTGACACTGGTATTATTTCTTTATCCCATCCTAAAGCATCCTATGTACCCAGTTTTTCCAGGATGCAGAAACACTATTAAAAATAGGAAAATAATAATTGTGGCAGCTATTCTACTTGAAACATAAAAACTAAATGTAAACTAGTGTGTGAAAATCAAAACTGGATGGAAAAATTTCTAAAAGGGGATGAATCTCATCAGATAAATTGTTCAAGGTAAATAGCTAAACTATATTTTGATTTTTATGGTACTTAGGCTGAGCTCAGTTGTGACAATAGTTAAGAAAAGTGAAGACTTGAGGTGGGGAGGGGCAGCATATGGGCTAATATTAGCTGCACTGTTTTGTTTCAGGACACTCACAAAGAGGATGAGAAGCTAAAGCATCTTTGGTATTACCACTTGCATGTTAAATGGGATTCCCTCCTTGAAGATATTTTCTGCATGGTCAGAGGAAGGAAACGGCAGCTGCAAAGTCGGGATCCTCTCATGCCGACCGCAGAGTCCCCCCCACTCCCTGGAAATCTATGCCAGATGTGGGAAAGAATGAGCAAGGTTTTCAAAGTGGACGCTCAGCATATGGGAGGGAATATTTTAGCAACTAGAAAGCCTTGGATAATCTCAACAACTCTGAGTACTTGAAGTGATTCTTTAAGAAAATCTGTTCTGAGGCTTTCAATGGTGTAAAATGAAGAGCTATATGTCTTCTTCCTGTCTACGTGGAAACAGAGTTTAAAACTGTCCTGATGAAAGCCTCTTTTTTTATATGTTGTCTGCATGCTTGCTGTGAAGCAGAAGTAGTAAATGCTGAGTTTGGAGGAACAGTAAGCTGAGGTAGTGAGGTATCTATGAGAAAGCAGAGGTCTTAGATCAGACTCTGAGACTAGGCTTTTTCTAGATCTCTGGCTTTGGAAGGTACCTCAGCTCCTCGGCCCAAAGCCATAACCATTATCATTGGGGTTGATTAGAAAATAGTAAGCATTTTCCATATAACAGAAAAACTCAAGAAATGTTTTGTTTATAGAAGTTAACTGAAAGGTTCAACTAAAACAGTCAAACACCCAGAAATCCTGCTTTATTTTCCAGTTTTTTTAAATGTTTTGATAAAATCTTGGCTTTTGGAAACACAGATGAAATATTTTGGGCTCACATAACTATAGACAAAAGAGAAAAACCTGAACAGAACTCAACACACATCTCCAAAAGTATCCATTTCAGGAGAGGCCTTTTCCTTCTTTTACTGAAAAATGTTCTGATTGAAAAAAAATGTGACCATCTACATTTATTGTACTAAGTATAGAAAGTTAATACAGAACAACTTATCTCTGCCATGACTGCTCCTCATTTCCCAAGTCCATCAATTGAATGTAGCTTCTGGTGTACGACACAGACAGAAGTAGATACAAGCTGAAGAAAAAGAAATTAAACAGGTATATAAGGAGCAAAAGAAAGAAGAATGAGGGCAGACACTGGGCCAAGGTTAGATCTGCTGAGAAAGATTGTTCTTCAGCTAGGAAGTAAATTACAGGTAGGAAGGAGAGAGACAAAACAAGGTCACATGCGTAAAGGAAAATGTGTGCTTGCCAATTCTGGAGTTTCAGTAATAGACTTGTGTTCTCTAGTCCTCCACTACAGCCATGTTTTTAGTGCTCTAATTTCTTGACTCACTAACTGATAAACAATTTTAATGACATGGTACTAGGGATATTTTCTGAAGAGCTTTTCATATTTTCTGTCTTCCAATGTTGTAGCAAATTGAAGTTATTTTGGCACAGCTGCTGCCTGCTCCAAGCATGCTTGTGGTGTCAAGGTAGACTGTACGCTCAAATCTGAAGGTCAGGTCACAGAGCTCCTGCCATCAGTTACACTTGTTTTTTTTCTTGTACAATGTGCATCTTATTCTTCTTCATGAACAATGGATTGAAGCTATACCCTTATTTCAATTTACGTCAGTATTGGATGTAAGTGGAAGTATATCTCATTTTAAGTGGGGACATTTATTCTTACATGTGGTGTTGTCTGTCTATCATGGATGCACTTACTATCTGAGCTGTGCACAATACAGAAAATTATATTAGGAATAACTCCTTCCTTGGGTTTCCCAGCTGGAAGCAATAAATCTTTTTCTATAAGCCATACCCAGGCATTCCTGGGCACTCGGAATCAGGAGAGTACTGCAGTTCTCTGGTAGCAGAATGGGTCTTGGTATAAAAGTTCTGCTTTGCGTTTCACATTCTGCAAGGACAAGGACTGCCTTTTTGAAAACTAAACTGTGTGTTAGAAACACTTGCTCAAGTAATTCATAGCAGAGTTCAAATACAGTGCTCAGCAAACATTAGCTTTGGTGTTGCAGTCTGCTAATCGAGAATTACACTTCCAACAGTCATTTAAACATAAGCTTAACTAGAGATACTTTTTTTAGTCCAATACAAAGACAGTCAGACCACTATCATAAGGATAGAAAATTGTGTAGTTTGGGGAAAAAATTGTTACAATTGTCCTTGGTTAGAATACATATTACCATGTATTAGTGAGCATTAAGCATTTAAACTGGTCTGCTAAATCATATCCTCTCTTTTGCTATAGGTCAGCTTTAATTTGGGTTGTACTTGGTACAAAACTTTTCATCACCTTCTGGGCGGTAAGTCATTCCTTGTCTTCATTTAGAAAGACTTCATTCTATATGAGTACAATAGTACTGGTAACAATCTATAAACAGTATATTTCTTAAAGGTTGAACTTGCATCATATGCAGAATTCTACATTTATCAGTGTCTGCTTTGAGTTGATCCTGGTTTTTTAAGTCTTCTTTCTTCCATATCTTTTGAAATCCCCACTTTGTTGCCATGGAGTCATAAATGTGGTGGGGTACTGAATTAAAGGATGCAAATAAACTTTTTTTTTTCCTGAAGGATTTTCAGCCTACAAAGTCTAGACAATGGAAGTAGACCTAGGAAATCTATTCTACACAGTGGAAATAGTGCAGTAGCATGATAGTAGTTTGCCATGTCTCAACACTGTATTTCACTAGGTCTTCCTTACTCGACCCTCAGATTCAGAGGGCAAGGCATTTAATGGCATTAAAATTTGAGCTAGGCAAGGCTTGGAAATTAAGAATGTATTTTGACCAATGACATCTAAACATAGATGGTTCCATTAAAAAAGAAAAACAAACACAAAGTGCTGCTTTTCTTTATTTTTAGTTCTTTGTTTTTTCTCTCTCTTTTTTTTTTTTTTTGCCCTTTAGTAGTTTTAAGTTCAAAAACTTAATACCTTTTGCAGAAAACCCCCACAGTATTACAATAGCAAAAACACCACGTCCTTTATAATGGAACACCTATTCAGGATATCAATGGGTAGATGAACCTTTTATGAAAGCATCCAAAAAAAAAAAAAAAAAAAGGAGAACTGTACTTATCATTTATAGGAACACCTCCTAGATAAATTACAAATAAGGGCAGCTCTGATACTGCATTCCATTTCAGTCACTTTGACCAAATATATAGGAAAGGATGTTGAGCATGCTCATGATCTGGATTAAATCAGGAAGGTCATCTAAAGACAGATTTAGATCTAAGGAGACCTAGGAGTTAGTAAATTCACTTTAATCTGGCCTGTGATACAGTAACAGCTTTATAAAGAATGTAATTTGAGGGACTTCTGAATACTGTTGATCAGAAAATAAAGCTCTTTGGGGTTTCTTTTTCCTGCTGAGTGGAGTGCCCCCCTTCTTTTTATCATATGGTTTAAGCCAAAACTTGTGTTGCAAACCAAAGTATGCAGGAGTAGACTATTTCCATTAAAACTATTCATGGAAAGACTACCACTTCCATAGTCTTCTTCCATTATTTTCTGCCTTTAAAAGAAGAAGAAAATTCCACTAATACAACATGATTAAAGCAATTCTCCAGCATGAAAAAAGATTCCATATGAAATATGGCCTTGAATTGCTTTTAACATGAAATTGCATGGAATCATGACAGGGATGGAGGAGCAACAGTGATTTCAGCAGATTTTACCCTTGCATTTGCATGTAGTGACATTTGCCATTAAGAAAAAGGGCTGGAAGTTTTTGTGTGGAGTACTATAAAACCAAGAACAACATATTCAAGTAAAACCAAATAAGAACCAAAACCCAAGCTCCAGGAACCAAAACGGTTATTTTAGTCATTGATAGGAAGAAAGATGAACACTATAATCTGTTTGGGTAAAATCTCCAATTTGTGTCATTTCTCCTCTCTGCACCTCCCCAAAATATCTCTTCCTAGAATACTTGAAGAACATGAAGAATCAGGCAAGGTGGAAAGCAGACCACTTCTTCTCACTCTGAATAATTACTCCTTTGTGTGTCACAAAATTAACCTTTGGGTGGTAAGCTGTGCTATCTTTATAATCCCTTCATGGCATACGCATTGTCGAGATTGGAGCTGTGTAAAGGCCAAGATCTTGGTATCAACTAGTTCTTACTTCAAAATACTTCCAGAATTCTACACCTATATTTATGTCCCAGGTATAATTTCTGGGTGAAGTTTAGTGCTAAATTCTCTTTTATTAAAAGAACTGCTCTTTAGTGCATTAGCTTTAGTGTGATGTAAGCATGAACTAAAGAACTGCCATGTATAGGATCCTTCTCCAGAATTAGGGCCTTCATTACTATTCATAACAGACTTTCTAACTGGCCTCTGTAATTCTTCTCTAAACACAAATATGTTGCCTTATAAAATTGTCAAAATAATGGATATTGTGAGTTTTGTCACATATTATACTGTTAAATTGGTTGTAAAAATAAAAATTAAGTTCTGCACCCAGATCTGTACGACTTTTGGAGCACAAACTAGATCAAGCTTTCTTACTTGAATTGAGGTTTTCTTTCCTTCCTATTGTTTTGGACGCACACATGTTCTCATGTATGCCATATGAGTATGGTAAAGCAGAGCCAAAAATAAGTGTAGTAGTTATTCTGCCTTTTTTTTTTTTTTTTTTTTGGCCAAAATTAAAACTGTTCAGCTATACACATGCTTAGACAAGATGTTACTGCTTTTAGTTTAGGCCCTCGTTATAGTAATATCTTATCCCTGATAGATAATTAATCCTTGAGGGTATTGAAACTAAGGCTTACTTACAAAGATGGTCTCAGTCAATGAAAAATTACAGGGTTGATTTAGGAACTAGGTGATGCAAATCTATATCCTTTGTTATGCAAAGCATGTGATGAGTTGCTCACTGTTTTCCTTTCTCACTTAAGCAGCAGTGATTCTATGAATAGTAATAATATTAAGTATTCAGTCTGTCCTCAGTTGTGTTTCCAACTTTGTTTGCAAGCAAACTCATTTACACTTAACGTTTTAGATGTGTCAGTCTTTGCATTTTCCCTGCCTAAGAGCTGTAGACATCTGCATAACTAAATGCTAACATTCTGTTGGAAATTAAACATCTTCATCAATCTGCAGACATACTCTGCTGTCACATTTTGCTTGTAAACACACTGATAGCTGCCTGAGGAAGACCTCTCCAGTGAGAAGAAGGGAACTTCACTTCCTCACAGAATATATGCACATCCTCTCTGTTGAAGTCCTAAGTGACAATCACCAGAAAGGGCATCAAGTACTCATAAGTAAAGATGTTAAACCAAGCCCATAGACCTACCTATTAACCAAAACCCTCTGAGGCTACCAGAAGGTTTCCATAGGCTCCATCAGGCTCTAGATCATGCCTAAGTAGGCTTTGGTCTCCAAAAACTTAATACCAGTAAAAACTGTAGAGTACCACCCAACTATTCTTCAGCTAGCTATAACAATACCCTTATCAGATGACTGTTGGTGGGCAAGGAGAGGGACATTACATCTCTCTGCTTCTTTGGCCGACTGAAAGCCATAGGACAATAATTTTATGAAGTATACCGAAAAGATGTGCTTCTTATCACCCTTGTTGATTGCATTGTAGATAATATGTTTTAATTAGGCATCAAATAGATTGCTGTTTGCTCCCATTGTATTAATCTGTCAACAGTATCTCCAAAACAGCAGCTCTATCAAGATGATTTTATTTTCACAGTTAAGGTGTATTAGAAAGGGGGGGGGGTGGGGGTGGGGGGTGGAGGAGACAGAAAAAAGAAACCACCGAAAAAACAATCCTACCTTTGATAAGACTGCATTTGCTGACGGGTGAAACTCAATAATCAATAACAACAGAAAACACTGGCTGGGGGGAAAATATGACGCATATCCTGAGAGGAATAATAAAATATGCCCAGTTTATATGGTTAATCTTCTCTGTAGGCTTGCTCTGCAAATTTAAGGAAGATTAAGTTTCAGATATGCTGTTTCTTGTTTTTTCTGGCAACAATAAACTTCAGTTTGGGGGAGGGGGGGGAGGGAGAGGCTGAGTGGGGAGAAAGAGCCACAGTAAAGTGTCTGCTGTCCATGTAGTTTTGCCAGACTGCTGTCTCAATTGAGAGCTGTGATCGAGATTTATTGGGCTTAAAATATGAAACAGACCTTTCATGTTGGAATTCTAAATATCTTCTTAAGCAGTAGTGAGTACCACCAAATGCTTAAAGGCAACACACCAGAGTTCAAACCCACACAATGGTTTCTTCTCTCTTGTGAACCAGCAGATTGTAGGAATCTTGTTCTGTCTTCTCATTTTTGAACTGGGAAATGAGTATGTTGGATGTTATCATCATCTTCATCTGAAAATCACTTTGGTTTTCTTAGATTTTGGCTCAGATGGTCAATATTGCTAGTATTTGAACATGTGCATTGAATGGGCAGGTTTATCACTTAAGTTAATAAAGAAAATGCTGGAATGTGTGCAAGATGTTTGTGTCTTGGTAGCACATTTTATTAAGCTCTTAGTTATGTAGTGGCAGCAGGAACATCTTGGAAAAGATCTAGAGTGCTTGTTTCATGCCATTTTGCTAGCCTCCTGTTCCTCTGTTATGCCAACAGCTATGTTCTACAGGAAAAATAAAGCCAGAGCCAAAGTTTTCTATGCGGACCTCAGGGGTTAGAGAGCAAAATGCAAAACCTGTCTCTTTCCACTGCTTTTCCATCATTATGTTTTAAAAGTGTATTTGGAAGAGCTCATCTTCTTCTTCAACTTAATGAGAAGGTGAAGCAGTGAGAATATATTAGTACTGTACAATATCATTTGCACTGAGATCTGAGTAGTCTGCAGGTCTGGTAGCAATTATATTGAATTTTTGGTATGAAATCAGTAGATTTGATAATTGCAGATTTTAATTATTGAATGGAGTTCCAACCAGCAATTGGAGCCTGGAAGATTGATTTTCAGTGGCTTACATGAAATGAGTCTTCAGTTGCAATTCTACCAATGCTATATGGACAAAGTGACTTACTGAGTATCTGTTGCACATGTACTCAAGGACCTTGTTTTCACCAGCTGTCCTGGTGGTACTAGGTAAGAGAGAAAACACGAGAGAGCAAGTACTACAAGTCACAGGAAAAAAGAGCGCAAATTTCCATATTTTTCTTTCACAAAGAATGCCTCTTACAGAGAATGAGAGAGATTGAGATGAGTAGAAAAGTCCCTTTCTCTGCTGACTAGTGGGTACGTGACATCTGATACACAAGATTCATTATGTGAGTTGAATTTCTTCATTGAAGATGCTGTATTTCAGCTATGCTCATGAAACTTTTGCATCCTTTTTCATTGCCAGGTACACAGTTTTCACTTCTTCAGTCTAGGAAGATAGGCTGTGTCTTATGTGATTAGTCCATGTTAGTCTCCCACAGTAGAATAACATAGATGGAAAATCCTAGTTGCTTTGTCATGTGTAATTCTCATATTAGGTCCTGAAGTAAACAACATTGATGTGTATCCTTGGGTTGAAAAAGGTACCATGAAGATCCTGTCAGTGTTATCCAGACCATTTTTCTCTTGAGCTTAGAGGATGCGTATGACTCAAGGACAATTCTGAAATGCTATGCTCCTCTTACAAGTTAGAGTTTTGTACCAAGAATGTATCACATTGGTGTTTGCCTGTGGAAAAATGGTGAGTTGAATTTAGATTTGTTTAAAACAGCTTGAGACATTATCTGAAGGATGATGATACTTTTGAAGCTAGCTGACTAAAATCCTGTGAAGGATTCTTCACTCTGAAGTTCACTTGCCACTACTGCTCCAGAGCCCAGATTTGTTAGCATTCCATGCATGCTGCAGAATTCATAATTTACACAGTCTTCTGACTTGGAGTGGGTTGAAGAGTGATGAAGATTGAATGAATTCATTATAATTGTTTATTCTAAGCAGTTATACATCTCTTCTAGTTTGGATAGTCTTCATTGGGCAGGTCATTTATGGTTTTGCATTGTGAGCTTTATTCTTTTATTTGCAGATGTTGGGCCAATTTAGAGGAAAAATCATTGTTCTTATTAATTGGACAAAACATTTTCCTTCCCGTACATACTGCAGTTTCATCTGTCGTAACTGGTATTTGAAGTCACAAGATAAAATTATCTGGGTTCTCCAGAATGGGTGTATAATTTTCTTTATACCCCATTTTATATGATGTTTCTCTCAGGCTACAACAAGCACTGTTTAATAGTTAGCAAATTTGATGTAAACAAAGAGACCATGAAAATCCAAAGCCTTTAATGTTTCTTTTATGAATGCTATAAGAGTGAAGAAATATGAGTTTTCTATGCATTAGTGCTGTAGATGCACTGCATTATTCATGTATCGTCACTGGAAGAATGCTTAAGGTTTGATGCAAAGTAAATAATAACTAAATTGCAATGAAAAGGAAAAAAAAAGTAAAAAACCTCCCTGTGTCCTCAATTTACTCTCAAACTTGATATGTACAACAGAATAGCTGGTGGTCCAATTACTGGTCAAAAATCTTACATTTGGAATAACGAACATACTTTGGAATCATTGCATTCCCCTCTGCAATGACCCCCATCCACTTTTCATTTCTTGTATAATGTATGCTGCATGGCACTATAGCTCCACAGTGGTCTGACATTTGCATTGGCAGCAGTAGGATTCCTGGATATAGGAAGAATGACAATAGCCAGTGTGGGAAGGAATGGGTGACAGTCAAGACACTAAACAGATGTAAAATATCTTGTCATTCTTCTTAACAGCTGTCAATCACAGGTTCTTACTAAACAAGACACCCCTGAGGGTGAGAGCTAGCTACTCTGTTGTCTTGTTATCTTCACAGAAGCTTACCAGCAGGAAGCATGGTGGGACAGCTTACCTGAGAAACCCAGGCTTCTGCAACCTATATCTTTTAGACAAGCCTAAAAACAAATTAGTATGAAAAGTGGGATCTCCTTTTCCAGGGAAAGCCACTTGGCATGGATGGCCTCACTGGAGTGCTAGACATAAAGGAATTAGCATCCAATTTGTATCCAGTCCCATTAGGTCAGATAAACCCATGTTATCCTATTAGCTTGCAGCAGTTAGAGAAACACACAGATGTGTCTGTGTTCTGAAGACCAAGACAAAGCCTTGTTATGCTTTTTTTTTTTTTCCCCTTTTCCCTCAAATGGGATTACAATGGTCCCTGTTGTCTGTCTTTGTCTCAGTACTCCTTGATTGACAATACCCTGGGAGATGTCACTGTCCTTGCTCCATGCATTGCAATAGCCTAGGGTACCAAGGGTGCCTTAGGACCTTCATCTTCTCTTTTTTTTTCAGGTGTTATAAACGCCTGTCAGTGCACCACAATGACGACCTCTTGTTGAGCTTACATGTCTGAAGCTCTATCAGTCAGTGTCTGAGGGAGATGCGAGAGAAAACTTTAGGTAGTGACATGAATAGAGGGCAAAGAAATAGGGCAACTTTATTATGTACTGTCATCAGAAAGTAGCATGTGTGGAATGTCAATTTAATAATAGAATTGACAGCTTTTCTCTGGTTTCCGCAATGCCACAAGTGTTTCTTTGACAGTTTAAAAAATAGGCCCTTTGTAGCAGTCAGTGAGTGGCACTACATACATTTGTGATTGCCCTGCATAACTGAGATTCCCCCAAATGCCACTATCCTAAAACCAGTCCCAAGAAGCCTTCTGCATTGATTAAGGGTAGTGGTGTATGGAGACCTGGTGAACTTAAGCAATGTAAAATATGACGTACAGCAGCTGGGAGGATACTGCGCAGCTAAAAGGATGCTGAGTTATTCTGTCAGGCAGGAGTTTCTAAATCAAAGAGGATGCATGTGTTACGGTAGAAATTGTTGCATAACTGGCCATAAATTTTCAGATTTCCAACGAAAATTATTTTTTCCCTTTTTTCAACCAACAAGCACTCACAGAAAACTTCCACTTGGTCACCATAGAAAAACACTAGCGTTTATTGAAAAATTAGAGGTCTATACCTTTTCCATCTTTCAACTAAAAAGGGAAAGAAATAAAAAATCAGGAATTTACATAGTTTTATCCTTATTTCTTTTTATCTGAGGAAGAAGTTCTAAGTGGTTTCTCTGCTTTTGTGATCATGAGTACAGCTGTTTTAGAAAGCAAGGCACATAGTCTGGGGAATAATATTGCTCCTCTACAAGCTGAAAACACAAGAATAAATTAGAGATGTCTCTTTTTTTAATGTGTTCTTTTCAGTGTTGAATTTGACATGAATTATCCTAGCAGAGGACAAGGCATATTTCATAATCTGTTTGCAATTCTAAACCCATAAACTCCAGGATTATTTTTTTTTATTACAACTCTGAAATGACAAACACATAACACACCTTTGTTTGGTTGTCAACAGAGTAATTTTTCTTCCTCTTTTGAGGAACAGAATTATTCTGGTAAAGAAAAGATGACTGAGGAGAGAGGAAAAGGGAATAAAATGAAAACTGTAAAGTCTGTGTGTTGGAAAGTGGGTTTTATTCCTTTTTTTTTAAAAAAAATATGCTAGATCATTTTTAAACATTGCACTTTTCTACGAAGTGTAAAAATAAATTAAAAGAAAACTCCTAACCACCAAGGATTTCCAAATGGAAGCAGGAAACATAATCATTAAATATAAAGAGAGAGAGAGAGACTGAGAAAGAGACAAGGAAAACACAAAGCAACATTTTATGACAAGAAATCAGTAATTATACTACCGGAGCAGTTGATCTGGTCTAAAGGGCATATAAGTGATGATGATGATGACATAAGCTCACAGTACACTATAAGCAGACACCTACACAGCTGATGCCTCATAGCATAATTTACCTTTCTCCACAGGTTTTTAATTAATTTTGGTTTGTAACTTTGGACAACTATGTGCCTGGAAATCTAAGGAGAGAGCTGTCCAGCTAGCTTTTACTATTTTTCCTGTACCAGTTTTCTAACACATGCTGACAAATATATGATAAAGATATAGATAGAGGAAAAGAACCAAACCAATCAAACAAACAAAACAAACCACATTTCCTTGGCATTTGTTGCTTTAGTAAAACTGATTCCACTTCATAGATGCAATTGGCAGTCATTGATTGAAATGAAAAATAAGCAACATCAAGGAAAATTAATCCAAGTTGAGATCTCTTATACCTCTATATGACAATGCTAAGTAAATATTCTTTTTTTTATTTCCTATGATGTGATCAGAAAAAGCAACAATTGAGTCTGAAAACATTTTTATTTTTAATGAAAATTCTTTTGTTGGCAAGATCTGCAGAACAGCCTTAAGTTTTCCTCTTGTGGCTATTTTGTGAGAGGAAAAAAACCTACTCGTCTCTGTTGTGAGATAGTCTCATTTCTCAAATGCCAAAGGTACATACTCTAAGTTAGACTACTTAGTAACTTTTAAAATTTTGATTTGAGTAGCATTTGGACTTAAGATAGAAAAATAACTGCTTAAGGATTTCTTCACTCTTCTGGAAGGAAGGCATCTTTCAAGGCTTCTGTGGTGTCACAGGTTACTAATAGGTGTGGTTTCTCTTCCTTCTTGTATCAAGGTTTTCATGCATTATGAAAGAGAAGTCATCCGTTACCTGGTTCTCAGAGGTTTAACATGAATGTTTTCTCTCTGATTCTCTCTGATTCTCTCATTTATTGTAGTTTAGATTTAGAACATTACTACACTCATCAAATGTAAACTCCATCATCTGTTTCCCTTCTAAACATTCAGTATCTTTGAAGGGAAGGCTTAAGTCAAACAAGCTTAGCTCAGAAGAAAAGCATAGCATTACAGTGCTGTCACTACTAGGAACTGAACCATGGCCAGTTTAGGCAGTATTATATCATTGGAATTAAACTGGTTTCCTGTGCCCTTGAGAGAAAGTCTTTAAAAAGGAGAGAGAAGAAGAAAACAATATTCTTCTTGTTTGACTTTTCGAATTTATGGCCTTGTGCAGTCCCCCTGTCACTCCCATTATGCAAAGAAGTATGTTTCTTTGTTTGGGCATATAAGGCTTCTAATTGCATGTTGTCTCTAGCATGGTCTTTATGGACTACTTTACATGTGTAGCATTTAATGGGAAACCCATCCCCATAGTAGCTGCTGGAGAGGTTCTGTCACTGGGGGAAACAAACTCCCTCAGAACAAATATTTATTGATCAAGGGCTGCAGTCGAAGGTGGAGAAGCACAGTATTAGACCCTTCAGGGCTATGCCCGAGAAGCAAAAACACCACCAGGAACTGACAGGTTTTTTTCCTGGGCCACAAAAGCTTGTAGAGAGTATGCTCATAAGCCCAACCTCCACATACTGCAGTCTACTCCTGCCAAAGAATTAAGATCAAAATGCCCTGCACTGTCTGGATGATGCTCTCTAAATGCTCTCTTTTTTTTTTTTTTTTTTTTTAATAACTGAGTCTGAAAGGACAGAGAAAGAATGAATTAACTTTTGGATCTGACTGTATTTGGGGGGCTGACAGTATGAAATAATAAGTCCAGACCTTATTCATGCCTCTGGGGTCACAACCAAAACTGGTTCAATGAACAACTAAGAACATAATTCTGAGGGTTGTAGCTTGCTTCCTGTGTGTAAACAGAAGAAAAAGAAGACTGTCAGGAATGTTTCTCACAAAACAGTTTCTCCATATCTAGCTTGGAGACAAGGTTTCAGTCAGCTTGACCTCACAGTTAAAAAAGACTGGTGGTCTCAACCTGACACCTAATTAGTATTTCCCCACCTTGCCATTATACTGTCTGCAGTTTGGCATGATCTGCAACTTCTCCTCAGGAGACCCCAAGTTGTGCAATGCTGAGGCTAACATGGGTTGGGAGAGGAACCCCAGCTGAGCTCCAAAGGGAAGTTTATAGAGACTCTATCCACATTCAGCCACCATCATCAGTTCGATATTTTCACTATTAAACTGAAAAATAACTAATGAAAGCCTAGAGACTCTGTTCAGTGAAATAGAATTCAGTATGCAATGTTTGTGGTGCCTTGTAGAGGCTGAACTCCAAACAAACTGTGAAAAGCTTTCAGGGTATAGCGGTTCCCCCACCATCCATTCGCTTTGTGACTAGAAGGTTGCTGGACTCCTAAAAACTGCTAATTGCTAATGATAGTACAATAAGCATAGTAGAGAGAATATGCATTTGTAAAGCATAAGTGCCAGCAAAGGCACTATGAAGTAAAGTGAAGAACATCCCAATTCACAGAATTACTTTTGCACATTTTATCTATAAGGAGAAAGGAAGTTTTTTCAGACTGAAAATAGATTGCATGTCTCCATTCTGTAGGGGTGTTTTTTGAGGGGGTGGGAAGGAATTTTATTTTAACGTTATCACTATACTTTAAATTCTCTAGGGTACAATCAAAGCTTTTGCTGAAGAGTAAAAATTATTTTAAAATGTTTAACTGTTCTATGTGTCCAAAATGTTAGCAGCTGTCATTTCATGACATAAATTTAATACTTTGAATGAAAGTAAAAAATATGAATCTCTTTCAGATAAAGAAGTTTCTGTAACACTTAGGACATATATAGTACATACTTCAGTCTCAGAGTGAGGTGGTGATGATTTAAAGTCACTGGAAAATAGGAGAAAGACTTGCCTGAATCAGAACAACAAGCAAAATAGTCCACAAAAGGATGGCAGTTCTAGCCACTGACTACTGGAAAATGTACTGTCCCCAATTCATCCAGTCTCAGTCCTTGCTTCCCAACAAGAAGACCTAGGAAATCACTTCTGTTGGCTGTAGTCGAACAGTCATCAATTTATCTTAGAGAAGAAAAAAACATTTGGTCTTATCTTTCACCCTAAAGGAAACCTTTACTGTCTTTATTTTGCCTTGAGGAAAGCCTTACTCAATTCTTCCTTTATCTTCAAGGCCAACCTGAATTCAGTTCTTCCTAACCTTACAAAACACATCCTTCCTTTGCAGATTCTGCCATTACATCCCTCACATCCTCCCTCTCCTCTCCCATATATTTCATCTTCTACTCTCTTGTCAATAATATAGAATCATAAAATCATAGAAACATTTAGGTTGGAAAAGACCTTTAAGAACATCAAGTCCAACTGTTAACCCAGCACCACCAAGTCCACCACTAAACCCTAAAGTCCCTAAACACCATCTTAAGCATCTCTTTTAAATACCTCCAGGGATGGTAAGTGAACCAGTTTCCTGGGCAAACTGGTCCAGTGCTTGACAACCATTTCAGTGAAGAAACTTCATAATAACCGATCTAAACCACCCCTGGTGCAACTTGAGGCCGTTCCCTCTTACCCTATCACTTGTTACTTGGTAGAACAGATCAACTCCCACCTTGCTACAAGCTACTTTCAGGTAGTTGTAGAGAGTGATAAGGTCTCCCCTGGGCTTCCTTTTCTCCAGGCTAAACAACCCCAGTTCCCTCAGTTGCTCCTCACAGGACTTGTTCTTCAGACCCTTCACCAGCTTCGTTGCCCTTCTTTGGATGTGCTCCAGCACCCCAATGTCCTTCTTGTCGTGAGTGGCCCAAAACTGAACCCAGTATTTGAGGTGCAGCCTCACCAGTGCTGAGTACAGGTGGACAATCACTTCCCTAGTCCTGCTGGCCACACTATTTCTAACACAAGCCAGGATGCTATTGGCCTTCTTGGCCACCTGGTCACACTGCTGGTTCATATTCAGCCATCTGTTGGCCAGAACTCCAACGTTTACCACCAGGAAAATATTAGGTCTGCCAGCTTAGATCAGGTTCTAGAATATGTGATTCAGAGACAGCAGATTAAAGATCTATCATGACTACTAGGTCACTAAACCTTGTTGTCCTGATTTGTCATACAAGGTCTGTGAGAGAGGAACAGGCTGGGGTCAAAAATCACTGTTGTCACACTAGCAAATAGCTTAAGTGGGATCATCTCTTACAGAGAGGCTTCTCAAACTCATAAACACTCACTGCCAGTCCTGTACTCCCACTCAGTTCCTCCATACATTTCAAATACCTCGGGCTAGAGTATTGGAGCACTTGCACTCACGGGGTCATGTTGGCAGCTAGTAATCACCATGTGCAGGGCTCCAACTGTCATCAGAATCACTGCTCAGCCTGTCACTGACACTAGGACTCACACTGGCATGTATTGAATTATTTCTGCCTGGTTTGCTGTAGTCTTTGCAGAGCTCTCAGTTATTTTACCCCTCTGCAACAGATAGCCTGGGTACTAAAGCACATGGGGGACACTTCCAGCTGCACTGGAGTGGGAGATCTCACTTGGTATGAGGAAGGCCAGGCCTTGGTGCAGCCCTTGCCACAGACATGCTGCAGAACCCTGTGCCTCCTCCCTAGAGCCCTCCTGCTCCAGGAGCAGCTGGTGAGCAGATCACGGATGAGAGCAATCAGCGTAACATATGAGGTTACAGAGTAGGAGAGTGTCTGCTTTGCTGCACCACAAATGCTAAATGCCAGGATGACTTTTATAGGGAGGAGGGAGGATATACTTAAGGTAGTGCTGGCTGAGGTCTCCAGCACAATGCATGTGATTTGACACAGACTTCCCTTGCACCAAATTCTTTAGTCAGAGATGCTCGTCATCTCTGAAAATTAAACTCTGAGTAGAGCTACATGTGTAGGTCTCTTCCTTGTTATGAATGCTCACTCTTCTGGATCTTCTACCGATACCAACAGGGATTGGACTACATGACCTTTAAAGGTCCATTCCAACCAAAATTGTTCTATGATTCCTAGCAAAACTTCATGGAGATGGAACACCAGCTATGTCAAAATAATGTATTTTACCAAACAGATGAGTTTCCATTTTAAGACACTTATGAACAAACTGTCCCTCTGTAGAATAAGACATATTATTACTGCATTAAAGAAATTTGCCCAGTGCTTATGTAAGGCCCTTGTATTTGTAATGAGTGCCTTGTAACCCTTGGTGTGTTTACGCTCAGAAAATCCCCATGAAGTAATTAATGTAATCATATTTATGGTAACAAGAGGTGATATGAGGCATAGACAGTCAAAACGGGGTACCAGAGTTAGTCATCTGGTAGCTTGCTACTGCCAAAAGATCATCTCCCCACTTCCCTTGGGCTGACACTGGCATTCATCTCAGACTCTGATGAGTGCAGATGGTTCTGCCGTCTAAATTGATAGAAACCTATTTTTCTTGCTTGCTGATTAATTTTCTGCCAGTGTAGGGGGTTCAAAAAATAGCCAGGATGAGGGCAAGAGAAGTGGTGGCATCTTGAAGCAAAAAATATGCATGAAGTGGGGCTATTTCTATTACAAAAGGATGTTTTTAAGAAAAGAGAAATATTTTCTGAAGCTGACCTTTTCTTAGTAATACTGCCACTTGTTGAAAAGCAAAAAGAAAGCATCAATGTTATAAAACTTCACCTTAATTGCCTTAAGTCAGGTTACAGCAGGGCTGTACAGTGGCTGAATGGATTGAAGTTTAGACTGAATTCAAGTCCTCAAGGGTGAGTATGGCACCGTACCTATGGGATCATCCTTCCTCCCTCTCCTAAACTATTGTTCTGTTTTGTGGTCCTGAATTCCATAAAAGGAGACTACAGGAAGAGACAATTTTCTCAGCTTGATTATAGTGCCATGAAATACACATGCTCACAAACATGCTCTGTTTCTTCTACAATAATGACTCATCAAGTGTTACAGTACAAAATAGTTATGTATCACATAGGGCTGCTATGGAAAGCAGGAAAGAATGTGATTGTGCAATTAAAGTCTGTGTATTAAAGTACTTGAGATGGAGAGCTAAACTTAAATTACATGTAAAACATTAATTTTTCCATTTCCTGACTGTATTCTTTGACCATCCAAGCAGACAGTTGCATTAACACAGGGTGGGTGAGTTTTTCTCATGTAAAATAGCATGTGGAAAGTTGTTTCTAATAGTTTAATTATTACTGTACTCTTAACCAGATATAATATCATTCATTAACTTCAGTCTTGGCTTTCCCTAGGGTATGATTAGTACTAAGTAGATCACGTTTTAATCTAAGCAAATATTCTGTTTGGTTTTTTTTAAATGGCATTTATAAATAATAAAAGTTATGGGTGTGAGTCAAGTTTAAGGCTACTTATCCAAAGTTTCACATTTGGATGAGAGATCCATATTTTGGGAAGGAAGGAGCCTGATTTGAGTCCAGCTGTTTGGAAAGAAATACAATCCGATGTTGTCTTTAGTAACTAATAATCATATATTTCTGCTATAAGAGTGGCTTCTTCTTTACTAAAAGAAAAATTGTGTCCAAAGTAGAATTTTTCTTAGCAAAATTGACATTTGTTAAAAAGTAGTTAAAAATATTTCAGTTATTTTTAAATGAATCACACATTTACCTAAGGAAAAACTTCAGCTCAACCATCTGCAGGAAAAGGCCATTATAATTCAAGTTTTTATAAACATGGTGTGATGACAGCATTTTTAATACTGCACCTGAAGGAAAAAGATAGTATACAAATGTAATGCACCTGCTGGCTTGGGTGTTTATATGATCAGCTAAGCAGGAGCTCTTAATACTTCCCAGCAGATCTCTGCCAGTGGGCCTGCTATAAATCCCTCCACAGCCAGACAAGTTGGCCTTTATTTTTTCATATTGCTCTGGGCATCTCACATGACATTCCCAAATAAGGAATTGTACTACAAGCCTGTTCTGATTGCTAGTAATGACTTAACTGCAGAGGAATTATAACAGTATGAATAACAGTGGTTTGCACTGCAAATGCCTAAGCTACTCCAAAAATGCCAGAGCAACCAATATAATGTGCTTCTCACTCATAACTTTGAAATGGAAGAGAAAGTCAGGGCACTTTACAACTGCTGCTAATCCGTAAACACTGATTGTTCATTCAAGAGCAGGCAGCAAAACCAAATGGAAATCAAATAATAGTATCAGCTCTTACTAGGTATTAGGGAAGCAAAATTATGCAAAATATTAAATTAAGAATATAGGAAGGTACACCTTTAAACACATTTAAACCCTTAAACTTTTTAACAAGGATAATTTGAATGAACACTTTGTCAGCAAAAGGTTTCTCTGTGTACACATATCTTATTAAACATTAGAGTTCTGACTCTTAGCTAGAAACAAACCAGCATTGTTTGTATATGAATTAGATTATAGACTCCCTGGGGACAGAATCTTCCTAATTGTTTTGCCATACAGCTTGTTTAAACTGGCCTGTACATTTGGGCTGTACTTTTAAACTGTAGGTAGAGAGAGTAGATACAGAACACTTATCTAATAGGTATCTAATACAAAGACTTCAAGTTTGAATTGGTTCAAAAGGCAACAATCAGATTTAAAAAAATATTTAACACGTAGGTATCTTCAGCAAGTCTATTGGATTACATATATCGAGCAGGGTCTGCTTACAAATGGGTACTGACTCTCAGTGCTTGTTAATGGAGAAAGCTTCAAATTGGCAATGTATACAGAGGGGACATGGAAGGAGGGGAAAGTAAGACCAAAAAGCAAGTTGCAAATCAAGAACAGGGAAGTAAGGAAAGCCTGGGCTTAAGCTCAGCAATTCACAACCAATTTCAACCACTCTCCAGGCATGACTTAAGCAAATTCTTTGGAAGGTTTTCACCTTGCAATTGCTACTGTGCTACTAATGAGTAAGGCAGTTTTTCTAGGTGTGGCTGGTGCTGCCTGGCAGCCCTAGGGGAATGAGAGGCCAGTGCCTAGCAAGGCTGTTTAATAATATGGACTGAGGGGAGAGAGTGAGGTTTTCAGAAAGACTCTGTAGAAGACTAAGGGATTTCAGAGGTTTTTGTAGCTGAACTTGCTCCAAGCCCCCTGCTGGGTGGGAATGGTAGTGGGCTTTGCTAGGCTCTGCCTCAAAAACAGACTACTGAAGGATAAACTGACTTTTTTTGGCAGGGGACCCTGTGCAGAAACCTCCAGGGTATTGCGGATGTTTCTCTGCAGCATAGCCCAGGGGTGCATCACCCAACTGAGTGAGCCAGTGTGAATAGGTGTGCAACACCAAGCCTAAGAAGCAACAAGTCTGTCACTACAAGGCTAATGCAACCACAAGAAAGCTTCAGTGTTGCTTTTTCTGTGGGTAGCTTGTGATGTTGTGGCACCCTGAGTATCCCTGACGGTGCTTACTGTCCACCATGGAGCACCCTTGCCACAGGCAGCTTTGGTATTTGGAGCTACTGTGGGAGACCAAAAGAATTCATCCTTCCACGCTATAAAAACCTGCATTCCTTCCTTTGGGCAAAGCAGGCTGGATTTCTCCTTGTCTGAATTCTCTAACTTGTGCAATTTGCCAAAAAGTCTGCCTCCCTGGAAAAGAGCAGTTACCACTAATTGTTTTGCCTGAGAATCAGTCTTTGAGTTGTCAACCAAAGCTGCCTTCTGGCAGCTGCCCAGGTTGCCATAGTTCTAGACAAAATGAAAATGTTATTCAGCAAGGCATCTGCATCAAAGGGAGAAGCAATGGAAATATCAGTCAGCAAAACTTGTGATGTTCTGCCTAGGAGGAGCTGTGTCTCAGTACTTTGCACCATTGCAAGAATGGTGCTTGTGAAGAGGATGAAACTGTGAGAGCTGGCCATGGATTCATAATTCCATATAAGGAAGAATTCCATTTTTCAGATTTAGTTTCCTCAAGATAAAGCATGCCTTGGGCTAGAAGCACTCTTTTCTCATCTACTTGCTTACCTGAGTGGGAAAATATAACTTATGCATTAGCCTTCAAAAACTTGTTTCTTTTGAGATCTTGTCAAATCCACTAAAACAAAGTTACTGTTATGAGGGGAAAAAAAAAAAAAGTTTGCATATCTGGGACAGTGTCCTCTCTGAGGTGACAGTGTGACCCAGTGCTCCAGTACTTGTTTGGACTGTAACAGTAGGAAAATGCCCTGAGAGCCAGATGTGCTGGCTGATCTGATCTTGAATATCCTTTGTCCTTCATGGCATTTTGTTTGAGTTAACAGAAAGGTGCACTCTTGCTGGCTCTCTTTGGTTTGAGAAGAGGTGGCCTTTTTTGGTTCCGCCTGTGTTTTTGAAGCTGTAGGGAGACACTTGTGATCTAAGAGGGGAAAGACAGAATTTAGGAAATGGAATAACTGAAAAACATGGTGGCTAGATGTGGAGTATTGTGATCCACCACAGCTAAAATTACAGTTCTTGAGGGGAGGGGACGTTTCTTGAGGCGTGAGGGGAAAGCTCTGCTGGTGTTGTCTATGAGGACTCAAACAGCAAATGGAGAGGATATTGCAAATCTTTCTGTGCAACCTCCAGACCTGCACCATGAGAAAGATCTTACTCACTTGTGACAGATTGGAGTCTCAAAAGTATGAAGAGATATCCTGTTTTATGTATGTGTTGCTTTGTTAATCTATATATTTGCATATATATCTCTATATATAAGTAAACCTTGATTTTACTGTGGGACTTCTCTAAATTGGATTTTGCCTGTTTAGGTATATCAGGCTCTATTTAATAAAAAATAGTTTTTCATAATTATGTTCACACACAGCACAGAAATACCTCTTTACCTATGATACAGTGTATGCATCATTAAACCAGTAACCTTTGTGTAAGAACTTAGTAATAAAGTTCTCTAATGTATGGAAACTCCAAATATATCAGCTTGGACCTTGACTGCAGAAATTGCTTCTGCCTGGGATGTAGGCTTGTTAAAAATTCCCCATTAACTGCTAAGAATTATTTTAAAGGTCTGCCACAATATGGTAGGATATTTAGTAATTTGATAATTTTCCCTGTAAGTAAAGAAAATGACTGAAAACAATGGCTGAAATGGTAGAAATATTTTCAACATTAAAAAGTCATTTAGAAAAGAGAAGCAGAGGTTGAGTTTAAATTAAAAAAAAATCATTGTTTTGTAACCACAGAGGAAGATCGACTGCTGCTCCTGTTTTTGTCTGTGGTGATCCAGTTCCTAATGGCTCACATGCAAAGCATTTTTCCAAGTATTTTTTTTCTCTCTTATAAAAAAATGCTAAGTGATATGGTATAGATTAACTCTTGAGTTTTCTGGTCATAATCAGAAGAGAGAAGGACAGGCTGACCCCACCTCTGACTCCTACCCAGAAATCTCCTCCAGCATATATGTGGTTATACTTCTGAGGGTATTTTTGCAAGGCTGACTTTGTGTTTTTAGTCACCTGCTTAACACTTTGGATTGAAGGATTCTAGGCACCTGTGATAGTTTCAAACAAAGCTTAATTTACAAGGGCATGGGAAAGAGAAGTGAGAGCTTCTGGTGAAGCCAAGGAAAGGAAAGCAGTCCTTGCACTTACTGAAAGAGGTGGTTGTGTCCTACTGTGTAACAGAGCAGAGCGCATCCATGGCGCACTCTGTGGCAGGGATGTTCCTCAAATGGCAGTGTTGAGTGACTCTAGTAAAACCCTGGGTATGGCTCCAGGCTTTCTGCTGACTTGGCTGGATCTAACTTTGTGGTGAGCTCAGATCACTTAAGGCCTTGATCAGGTGAGTTATGAGTATCTTCAATGTTAGAAATTCCTCCATATCTTTGGACAGCCTGTTCCTGTGTTTAATCAACCTTACCAATTTCAATCAGTGCCTAGGTCTGTTTGTGCAGAACACAAAGAAAAGATGAAGATGGTGATGAGAGAGGGTGGGTGTTGTTTGTATATTTGCTTTAAAAAAAAAATCAAATCTGGGTTTGGTTCATATTATTTTGATGACTTCTTAATTCTTACATCCTAGTTATGCCATTTCCCAAATATGAAGTAATTAACAATTGACCTTGTGCCTCACAAATATATTTTACTACAGCTTCAGCCCTGGGCTGGACTGTCTGTTCTGCTGGGACCTATAATTTGAATCATGTGGAGATATCTCAGAATTTTTGACTAGAGGGCAGACCATATAGTAGATATGATGATGTGTAGCAGAATGTTTGCATGAATAGGTAAGCTTTCTAACATAGAGTTCCTAGTGCCCAAGACAGAACCATTGTGTCTTTGCAGGCTATGAAGATAAAATGATATAAATACTTCTGATCAAATCCACTTATATAAAAAACTGAATTAAAAAGGAAAAAAAAAAATTGCACTGTTCTGTCAGTTTCTTTTTGTGCATTGCTCTCACTAATGTGATAAGCATTTCTATCTATCTCTGGAGTTTTACTGATTGGGTTATTTTTAACAATTATTTTAGCAATTGTGTTGAGTGCAGTCACAGAAAATTTGCAATTGACTTTTTCAGTGTGCATTCTTCAGAGTCCCAGGGCAATAGTGGGATGCAAAGTCTTGTTAGACTATTTGCTTTATTATCCAGCCCATGATTCACAGGAAAATGTTGTAATGACCTCTTGCACCAGTCACTAATTCTTTTAAGAGATGAAAGTTATTTCTTCTCCTGTCACAGATATCAGAATCTGCCTTCAAAGAATGATATGGCATTAATAGTACAAGCTGCCCAACACTTCTAAAGGAGTAAAAACAGCAAGATCATTTTTTTTCCAAGTGTATACACAAGCCAGCTGTATGGGTTTTTTTCTTATCCTGTGCTTCAGAGGCAGAAATGTTTCCTCCTGTTACTCAGACACAGCACATGTTAGCAATAAGTGAATGATATTTAAGATGGAGAAGAGAAGAAAAACAACTCTGACCAGAAGATTGACCTAACTCCCAAATCAAAATTAACCTATAAAACTTGGAATAATTCAGACAGCCTTTTGCAGCTATGCTGGCTGCTCTTAATACAGAAATGCACAGGTTCTTATTCTAATCTGGAGTGTGTATCCTGAGAGACCACCTAGATAGAGGTCCAGTTTTTGTTGCCATCAGCATTAGTGTCACTTAGATCTTCTCTGAACCATACTACTGTTTTTTCTTGTCCTCGCTTCTTTTGATCAGTACTTACTCCAGAATATCACGTTCCTTGTGTTTTAATGTTTTTCAAATTTCCTATCAAAATTAATTGATGATCTACTAAAGGTCAGTGTGTGATGTTGTCCCTAAGCTGAAATGATTCTTCTACTTCCCTGGTGGTTTTACTTCACCAGGGTAGCAAACATTTCATCTTAGTAGGCCTAGTGAATCACTTTCTTCTACAGATTTTCTTATTATAATATTAGTGGTCTGAGTGGTTTATAGCCTTCTTTTGTTTTGGGAGAATTTATTCATGGTTCAGGTGTTTTGTATCTTCAGTGAAGAGCTTACCAGTGTCTTGTACTTTGCTATTTCTGTGGAAAATGTAACTTGATATGTCCCATTTGAACTTTCACAGTGATACATCACTGGTGGATTCACCATTCTGTAGGGTAACTGTATTTTCCTTCACTGTCTATTTTGATTCATGAACATGGATTTGTAGTAAATGTTCTTATCAAATGATAAATGAATCATCTTTGATTTCATACTCTATTTCATTTCACTTCAGTTCTCAAGTTTCTCCAGATCTTTTTGCATGGTGTTTCAATCCTTTTCAATCTGCCAGTCAGTAAGTTTTGTCCATACTACTTGTCTGGTATATTGTTGCATTTTTGTGCCACTACCTTTAATTAAATATTTAGCACCCATATGGAGTTTCACTCCCAACTTCCTCCACAACAATAGTTTCCCTGTCAGCAAATGCTAACGAGTTCTTAATGTGCCTTACAATTTTTTTCTTTTAATAAATGGTAAGGATAACGTATTTATTATACATTTTGTACATGTTATACCAGATCAAATGGGTCAAGCATATTCTGGATTAAAGCAACTCCTTTGCTGGTAAAACTTCTGTTTTAAGCAACTTTTTTTTTTATTATCTAAGATATCTTCAGTGAACGTATGTGCATTCTCTCCCCTATTACTTTTTATGTGCGTTCCTAATTAGCTTCTCCAAAACTTGTTCATAGCTCTTGGATATTACTGAATGAAGATTAATTGGTATCTCTTCTTTCCCTTTTGTGCACTGGTATTATAGGTCCTTGTTCTTCAGATGACTTAGTTTGATATATTTAAAGCAAAAAACCAAACCCTCAAGCCCTTTCTTATATGACCTGTGATTTTAAGTATAAAATCTATAGGCATTTTAGGAAAGAAAAGACCCAGCTCTTCTGATTTAAATGTATTGGGTGTAAATTTTTGTCAAGGTGCTTTTATGTTGAATGTAATGACTCCTTGTCTCACTGGCTACTTATCCTGGCTAACCAGGGAGGTCCTGGAAATTAACAAATGTGATGCCCATCTGTGAGATGGGCTGGAATGAGGATCTGAAGAACTACAGGCCTGTCAGCCTGACTTTGGTGCCAGGGAAGATTATGGAGCAGACCATCTTGATTGAGATCATGTAGTATGTACAGGACAATCAGGTGATCAAGCTCAGTCAGCATGGGTTTATGAAAGACAGGTCCTACTTGATTAACCTGATCTCCTTCTCTAACAAGGTGATATGCTTAAGGATGAGGGAAAGGATGCAGATGTTATATGCCTGGACAAGCATTTGACACTGTTTCCTACAGCATTCTCCTGGAGAAATCTGGAGCTCATGACTTGGATCGCCCTATACTTCACTGGGTGAAAAACTGGCTGGATGGCTGGGTCCAGAGAATGGTGGTGAATGGAGTTAAATTCAGTTGGCAGCTGGTCACAAGTGGTGTTCCCCAGGGCTTAATGCTGTGGCCACTCCTGTTTAATATCTTTATCCGTGATCTTGATGAGGAGATTAAGAGCACCCTCAGTAAGTTTGCGGATGACACCAATTTGAGTTGGAGTGTTGATCTGCTTGAGGGTAGGAATGCTCTTCAGAGGGATCTAGACAGACTGGATAAATCACAGAATCATAGAATGTTAGGGGTTGGTAGGGACCTCTGGCGATTGAGTCCAATCCCCTGCCAAAGCAGGATCACCTAGGGCGTGTTGCACAGGAATGCATCCACATGGGTTTTGAAAGCCTCTAGAGAAGGTCACTCCACAACCTCCCTGGGCAGTTCCAGTGCTCCATCACCCTCCCAGTAAAGAAGTTCCTCCTCATGTTGAGGTGGAACCTTCTATGCTGAAGTTTATGCCCATTGTTCCTTGTCCTATTGTTGGGCACTACAGAAAAGAGATTGGCTTCTTCCACTTGACACCCACCCTTCAGATATTTATAGGCATTAATAAGGTCCCCTCTCAGTCTTCTCAAGGCTAAACAGCCTCAGTTCCCTCAGTCTTTCTTCATAGGGGAGATGCTCAAATCCATTAATCATTCTCATGGCGCTCCATTGGACTCTTTCCAGTAGATCCATGTCTCTCTTAAACTGGGAAGCCCAAAACGGAACATAGTATTCCAGGTGTGGTCTCACTAGGGCAGAATAGAGGGGAGGAGGAGAACCTTCCTACACCTGCTGGACACAGTTTTTTCTTAATGCACCCCTTAATGCAAAGGATACCATTGGCCTTTCTGGCCTCAAGGGCACATTGCTGTCCCGTGGATAACTTGCTGTTCACTAGGACTTTAGAATCATTTGGGTTGGAAGAGAGCTTTATAATCATTGAGTCCAACCACTAGCCCTACTCTACCAAGTCCACTACTAAGCCATATGCCCAAGCAACACATCTATATGACTTTTAAACACATCCAGGGACGGTGACGCAACCACCTCCCTGGGCGGTCTGTTCCAATGTCTGACAATCCTTACAGTGGAAACTTTTTTCCTTATGTCAAGTCTAAACCTCCCCTGGTACTGCTTGAAGCCATTCCTTCTTGTTCTATCACTAGCTACTTGTGAGAAGAGACCAACACCTACCTCTCTGCAGTGTCCTTTCAGGTAGTTGTAGAGAGTGATAAGGTCTCCCCTCAGCCTCCTTTTATCCAGACTAGATAGCCCCAGTTCCCTCAGCTGCTCCTCATGACACTTGTTCTCCAGGCCCTTCACCAGCTTAGTTGCTCTTCTCTGGACCCACTCCAGCACCTTGATGTCTTTCTTATACTGAGGGGACCAAAACTGAACACAGTACTCAAGGTGTGGCCTCACCAATGCCAAGCACAGAGGGACAATCACCTCCCTGGTCCTGCTTGCCACACTATTTCTAATACAAACCAGGTTGATGTTGGCCTTCTTCTCCACCTGGGAACGCTGCTAGTTCACATTCAGATTCCTGTCAATCAACACCCCCAGGTCCCTTTCTGCTGGACAGCTTTCCAGCCACTCTTCCCAAAGCCTGTAGCGTTGCGTGGGGTTGTTGTGGCCCAAGTGCAGGACCTGGCCCTTGGCCTTGTTGAAGCTCATACTATTGACCTCTGCCCATCAATCCAGTCTGTCCAAGTCCCTCTGTAGACCCTCCCTACCCTCAAGCAGATCAGCATTCCCACCCAACTTGGTGTCATCTGCAAACTTACTGAAGGTGCATTCTGTCTCCTCATCAAGATCATTGATAAAGATGTTAAACAGAAGTGGTCCCAATACTGAGCCCTGATGAATGCCACTTATGACTGGCCACCAGCTGGACTTAACTCCTTTCACCACCACTCTTAGGGCCCAGCTGTCCAGCTGGTGTTTGATCCAGCAGAGTGTACACCCATTCAAGCCATGAGCAGACATCTTTTTCATGCAAATACTATGAGAAACAGTGTTGACGGTGGATCATCTTGTCATAGAAGAAGTTCAGGTTCATCAAGCAGCACCTGCCTTTCATAAACCTGTGCTGACTGGGCCTGATCACCTGGTTTTCCTGTATATGGTGCGTAATAGCACTCAAGATGATGTGGTCCATGACATTCCCTGGCACTGATGTCAGACTGACATGTCTGTAGTTCCCTCCTTTTGGCCTGTGTTGTAGATGAGTCACATTTGCTACCCTTCAGTCCCCTGGGACCTCCGTAGTTAGCTGAGACTGCTGGTAAATGATAGAAGGAGACTTGATGAGACATCTGCCAGCTCCTGCAGTACTCTCAGACATAACCCATTTGGTCCTGTACACTTGTGTATGTTTAAGTGGTGTAGCAGATTGCTGACTATTTCCTCTTGGGATTGTGAAGTTCTCATTCTTCCCCCTGTCCCTGTCTTCCAGCTCAGGGGGCTGTGTGTCTAGGGAGCAACTAGTTCTACTGCTAAAGACTGAGACAAACAAGGCATTAAGCACCTTTTCTTCCTCCCTAGTCACTGTTTCCCCCAATAAAGTATGGAGATTCTCCTGAGTCATCCTTTTGTTGTTAATGTATTTACAGAAACATTTTTTATTCTCTTTAACATCAGTAGTCAGGTTGAGTTCTAGTTGAGCTTTGGATCTCCTAATTTTTTCTCTGCATAACATCACTACATCTTTATAGTCCTCATGAGAGACCTGCCCCCTCTTCCAAAGGCCATAACGTCTCCCTTTCTTCCTGAATTCCAATCAATGGGCCAAGGGCAATGGTATGAGGTTCAACAAGACCTCTTGGGTAACAACAATCTCCTGCAATACTCTAGTCTTGGAGAAGAGTGGCTGGAAAGCTGCCTGCAGGAAAAGGACCTGGGGGCTCTGGCCAACAGCTGGCTAAATATGAATCAGCAGTGTGACTAGGTGGCCAAGAAGGCCAATAGCATCCTGGCATGTGTTAGAAATAGTGTGGCAAGCAGGACTAGGGAAGTCACTGTTGTCACTGGTGAAACTGCACCTCAAATACTGTATTCAGTTTTGGGCCACTCACTACAACAAAGACATTGTTGTGCCAGAGCATATTCAAAGAAGGGCAACAAAGCTTGTGAAGCAGAAGTCTTATGAGGGGCTGCAGAAGGAACTGGAGTTGTTTAGCTTGTGGAAAAGAAGGCTCAAAGGAGACATTCAGAATTGCAGAATGGAAGGAGTTGGAAGGAATCTCAGGAGATCATCTAGTCTAACCCCCCATCCTAAAGCTGGATCACCTAGACCAGGTAGCACAGGAACACATCCAGTCAGGTTTGAATGTCTCCAGAGACATAGACCCACAACTTCTCTGGGCAGACTGTTCCAGGGCTGTTACCCACAAAGTAAAGATGTTTTTCCTTGTGTTTAGGTAGAACTTCCTGCATTCTAGTTTGTGCCTCTTGTGCTATCACTGAGCTCACTGAAATGAGTCTGACCTCATTCTCCTGACACCCACCCTTTAGATGTATCTAAACACTGATAAGATCCCCTCCCATTCTTCTCCAGGCTAAACAGCCCCAGGTCTATCAGTCTTTCCTCATAAGAGAGATGCTCTAGTCCCCTCAGTATCTTTGTAGCCCTCCATTGGACTCTTGCCAGAAGTTCCCTGTCTTGAACTGGGGAGCCCAGAATTGGATGCAGTACTCCAGATGTGGCCTTATTAGGGAAGAGTAGAGCGGGAGGAGAACCTCCCTTGACCTGCTGGTCGTAATATTCTTAATGCAACCCAGGGTACCACTGGACTTCTTGGCCACAAGAGCACACTGTTGGATCATGGTTAACTTAGTCACCAGGACTCCCAGGTCTTTCTCTGCAGAGCTCCTTTCCAGCAGGTCAACCATAACCTGTAGTGGTCCATGATGTTATTCCTTCCCAGGTTCAAGACCCTACACTTGCCCATTGTGAAGTTCATGAGGTTCCTCTCTGACCAACTCTCGAGCCTGCCCAGGTCTCACTGAATGGTAGCACAGCCTTCTGGTGTGTCGTTCGCTCCTCCCAGTTTTGTATCATCAGCAAACTTGCTGAGGGTACACTCCATCTCTTCATCCAGGTCATTGATGAATAAGTTGAACAAGACTGGACCTAGTACTGACCCCTGGGGAACTCCACTAGCTACAGACCTCCAACTAGACTCTGCACTGCAGATCACAACCCTCTGAACTCTAACGATCATGCCAATTCTCAATCCACCTCACTGTTAACTCCTCTAACTCACAGTTTACCTAAGTTCACCTATGAGAATGTTATTGGAGACAGTGTCAAAAGCCTTGCTGAAGTTGAGGTAGAAAATACCCACTGGTCTCTGCTTATCTACTCAGCTAGTCACACCATTGTAGAATACTATAAGATTGGTCGCGTGTGATTTTGTATTCTTCTTCCTTTTTCTACTGATGTACTTGAAGAAGGCCTTCTTGTTGTCTTTTACATCATTTGCCAGATTTAATTCCGAGAAGACCTTAGCCTTCCTCTTTGCAACCCTACATGCTCTGGCAATGTACTCCTATTCCTCCTGAGTGTCTAGTCCTTTTTTCAACATACTGTAAACTTTTTCCATTGCCTGTGAGCAACTGCCTGAAGAGAGGTTGTAGTGAGGTGAGGGTTGGTCTGGTCTCACAAGTAACAAGTAGTAGGGCAAGAGGATATGGCCTCAAGTTGCACCAGGGGAGGTTTAGTTTGTATACTGGGAAACATTTCTTCACTGAAAGGATTGTTAAGCACTGGAACAGCCTGCCCAGAAAAGTGGTTGACTTGCCATCCCAGGAGGTATTTAGAAGACATGTAGACATAGTGCTGAGGGATGTGGTTTGGTGGTGGACATGGCAGTGCTATGTTGATGGTTAGACTTGATGATTTTAAAGGTCTTTTTGAACCTAAAAGATTCTATGATTCCATTCTGCATTCAAAATTAGATTCTTGGAGGCAGAATATTAATCTAGTCTTGGATTTTGAGTAGATTACTTTTTATCTTAAATTCACCCCTTCTGCTACATGATAAATATACTTCTAGTCTTTTACTTAATTTTTTCCCTAGTGTCTGCATACTGAACCACTTCTTACTTCTATTAATTTCCTTTCTAACTCCGCTTCTAGCAATGCCTGTGTTGTTCCTACACTCGATGACCAGTAACATTCAGCTCTCCCCAGTGATTAATCCCTTTACCAATCTTTGTAACTATGTCTTTATTTCTCCTATGTTAACCTTTTCTCTTTTGGAGGTAAGTATGTTTGATCCCTGTATTATGTTCATACAAGGATGTGGCAACATCACTGATCTCCTGCCTCTGGCCGTACTTGGCTAAATTTCAATTTACATGTTTGAATTTTCAGTCCAAGTGAATTGCCTAACTTTCTAGACTTGTTTTTTTTGAAATCAAGCTTGATTTGCAGATCTTTTATGTTATTAACTTCTGGTAGCTCTAATCAGGACCATTTTTGTAATCAGTTTTTCTCAAAGTTTCTAACAGATTCTTACCTATGTTGTCATAGATTTCTAACACATTTCCAACCCAGCATAAGAGATTTTCTGATTCCTCATTCCCAGAATGGCTCTATATAGCAAATAACATTGTTAAAACCATTCTCTATCTGAAGACTTAATTAGCTGTTCATAAGGGAAGAAGTAAGGGATAGTGAAAGTTTTTCTTCATAAATCATGTATCCGGTACCTGAAACAATTGTCTTCTTTATGATAGTCTTTTTTTTTTTTTTTTTTTTTTTTTTTTTTTTTTTTGTTCTGTTGTTGTTTAAATTGGTTCTTACATCATGAGCTTGAACTGGACCGATAAAACAATG
>WTSP01017982.1:0-22621 GCA_025331215.1 Actenoides lindsayi | reverse complement strand
AACGTGGGTGCGCGGGCCTTCCGTGTCTGCAGCGAGGGCGATGAGTGAGGCCTCGAGGGGACTTGTCACATAAATAATAGTAATGAAAAAATGGTACTTCCCTCATTCTGCGTTTCCTTATATATGTTCCCTTTATTGGTTAATCCTCACAGTTAACAAAATAGATGTTTCTGATCAGGTTTTAGCTTGCAGATTACTTATGTGCAATGCAAAGTGTATTAAAATGTAGTATACTTTTTAAAATTAGATTTTTTTTTTGTGATAAGCTGTTCAGCTGTAAATGCATTTCGGTCACACTGAGAAGATGAAAGAGCCTGAGCCACCGTATTACTTTAAGTGATCAGGCTTCAGGCTAAAGGCAGCTTTCTTTTTAGCTGACAAATAGAAGGAATAAATAACCTGGACACTAAAAGTTGCATTAGGCAAATAAACATTTCCAAAAGAATTATGTGTGACATTCAAGGGAAGGCAAATAAACCTTGACTTATGGAAAGCTATCAAGCCTCTTGGAGAATTAAATAACGGAAAATCATTATGTAGCATTTGCAGCAGCTATTAAAGACTCTGTTCTTTTAGGCACTACTGTAAATAAGGTGTGTTCGTAGCCCAGCATACACCATCTTTATCCCGTATCTGGTCCTAGGCATAATGAGCAGTTCAGTTTCATCTGAAACACCTTTTAATTACAAGAAAGGTGGTTTCCTGTACCTCTGCCCCCCTGAAAATGCCAGTGTGCTAGGAGGGACCCATCCCAGTGGGACTCCTCTCCAAGCCACCCCTGGGCCACCATCGCTCTCTGCTGGCAACCCCTGTTGTAGAATACCCTGGAAAACCAGCCGCCCGATGTGCTTCCCTTCTCACACCGTTGGCAAATGCTCAGATCAAGGCAGCGCTGAGATCACTGATAGGAAACCCAGGCAGAAAATGAAGCAGCCGCTGCCCGTGCAGCAGACACCCCTGTGGCACCCTGCGGCACCCTGCAGCACCCAGCACCCCCTACCCTAGCTGTGGGGAAACAGGGCTCCCCGGGGAGCTGCAGGCTGTCCAGGGCTGGCACCTTCTGTGCCTTGGCTGTGGGGAAAGAACAAGACGCTCACTGAAAATGTCACGAAGGGAAATAGGAAAGAGCCAATATTGCAGGCAGGTGCTGCAGAGTTAACACCGCCCAGAGCTGTCACCTCTGTCTTCTCCTTGCCACAGCCCGGGCTCAGCGTCTGGCTGCGCGGCGTCTGCGAGCAAAGAGCCAGCGCTCCCCAAAGCGCGCTCGTGGAAGGGCCGAGGTCGGCAGCGAGGCTGTTTCAGATGCTCTCTGCTTTGAAGCGCTGCAGGAGAAGGCCAGGGATAGAGCAGAGCCGCGGAACGAAAGGAGGCGGCTGCTGCTCTGATTCGTCCCCGAGTGCCACCGGCTCCAGCGCGCGCGAGGACTCCTGAGAGCCTTCCCTGGCCGCGTGCACGCTGCGCTCCCGCTCCGCTGGGCCAGCGACGTGTGGCTGCTGCCTGGGAGCTATTTATTTCCCCCGTGCGTGGGGTGAAAAGGTTCTGTGCCACGAAACTTGGCTCTAGAGATTGCTTTAAATTAATCAATTAGGAAAAATGAGCTGTGTGATGTAAAATGTCCTTGCTCCATACAAGTCTTTTGAACTATTAGTTCTCTTGAGGAGATTAATTATGAGCGTACAGAGCTAATGCCCTTTTAATGGAATCAGTTATTCAGTTTTAAGGAGTCCCGGGTACTGAGCACGCTGGCATTAGATATTCATTGTGCAAGTTCCAGATCAAACAGGAGAGGATAAAGCTGATCAAGGAAGGGCTCTTTATTCTCCGAGAGCTGAGCTACACGTGCTGATCTGATGCAAGTCACAGGCTCGGGGTTGCTTTAATTGTCTCCTCTGTATGTGATTCTAGAAACCAGCTTTTAACCTGCAGTAAAAGGGGTTGTTTACAAAGTGCATACATTTGCATGTCAACCAGCTCTCCTTGTCTTAATGAAACTTGGAGATGAGCACTTGGCTTCTTGTAGATGCTGAGCTGCAGACAAATTCCTCTGTGGATCCCGCACAGCTTTCCCTTTCTCTGCCTTCTCATGCTGACTTGGACTCATCCATATTTAGCGTCTGTGTTTTCGGGTGCCCATTTTAAGGTAGCAAAGGTCTGAGATCACACAGCTCCCACCAGCCTCTTTAGCAACTGGGACAGCTATGGATGTGATGTGTGGATGCTCCAAAATTGGAAGCACCAAGAGCAAATCCAGTTAGCAGCAAAATGCAAACGGAAAGTTGAAGGAAACCATCTCTGAAATAATTCTGGTAGGGAAGAAGATGATCTTTCCAGAATAGCTGAAGTCCTTCTAGGACACTTTCAGAAAAGCATCCTTTGGGCAAAAAAGACTTTATTAGCTGGAGCGGTAATGTGAGAGGGAAAGAAGGGCTATTAGCTTAGGATTCTGATTAAAGTACCACCTTCCTTCAGTGGATTCAACCCAGAAAGCTAGCTTGCAGTCTGGCCCAAAACTCAGCCTTCCTAGCGAGACACTACAGATTTTTTTTTGCAGGCCAGTCTTCTCAGACTTATCAATTATGGATCTAGCTGGTAGCACAGCTTTCTCTATACGGCAGCCAGATCCATCTCCAATGTTATTCTTTTTCCATGGTAGAAACAAAACATTTGCTAAACTGAAGAACATTCATTAGCACATGATGGAAATGACCCAGTATTTTGGTTTCCCACTTGCCTAATTAGTTTTTGCAGATTAGCAAGTAGAACAGCTGAACAATCAATTGGACATATTAATCAGGCCTATTTTGGAAGCTTTAAATAGAGAATATGTTTCGCCTCTTCTTTCATTTCGGATATAATGGCTCGTAAATGGACACACACAACATAAATTACATCCTTTAACAAGATGAGAGGAGAAAACGGTGAAGTCTAAATAAGGAAAGCTGGAGCATTTATTGGCAACTCATTGGGCTCCAGCCTCTCAAGCTTGTGTGTGAGGCATGTGGAGCTTCAGCCTCATCGCTCGACTCAGCACAAGCATCTCCCTGAGTCCGTCCTCTTTCCCCCTGGGACCTGCCAGTGACAGCAGAAACATCCAGACCTCAAGCTCTGCAGAGGAATGGATTTCTGGCAGGGGGATCTCAGCTAGATCTGCTCCCACCTCCTTCCCTGGAGGCTGGGGAACAGGCAGGCACGGGGACATTCCTCTGATGTGCTTCTTAGAAAAACCAACAGTATCTTAGCCAGGTTCGTTGGCAGCTGCGAGTGGGGAGGAGGAGGTTTGGGATAGTTTGTTCTGCGTGTGGCCGTGACACCAGCAGAGTCTTCTCGAACTGGCAGGCAGGAGAGCAGGAGGGCCTGATGATCATTGTGCAATTCAAAGTTAAACTTAAGAGCGAGGTCCTTGGCTTAGGTGGGAGGGAGGAGAAGCAGTCTGTGGCTGTGTGCCCGCAGCGGCCGAGAGAACTCTGGCAATCAAAGCAGCAAGGTCAGATGAGAGAGATCTTTTGTAGCTGAAAACCTCTTATATCTGATCCTGAACACTGCAGCTTACTAATATCCGAGCAGTGATGCTGTATGTAGGTGTGAGGCAGACATATAGGTACATTTGATACATTATTCCTATTTGCAAAGGTTCAATAAAAAAATGTGTGGGTTGTTGCAAATTATTTCTACCATCCTTCTTGCAATGAAGTTAACAGCTGACTGCGTTCAAATGCATCAGTTGTATAAATTCATAGGGCATTTTCATGTTTCAATCTAGTTATGTATTTCTAGTTGACCAAACATGTTCAAATTACCATTAACTGCAATCCTATCACTTGGTTCACTGAGCAGAAAGGCAATATCTGTGGTTTAACCATTGCAGAGCTGAAGCTGGAGGCAGAGGGAGAGGCGGCAGGGGAAGGAGGGAGGGGGAGCACAGGTCTGAGCTTTCTCCCGGCACGGTGCCATCGCCTTTTGAGACCCGGGCTCACCGGGGCCGTGCCGCCTTGTCTCGTGGCGATGGACACCTGTGACACGGCCCACGGCTCGTCCCCTCTCCTGGCCGCACGAGGACTTTGCTCCTACTCCAGCCGGCTTGCAGCAGGTTTCCTCTCTCAGTCCCTGGTCAGGCAGGGGAGATCCCTGGGCATCCCGTACCACCCGGGCTGCACCCCAGCCCCATCTCCCATGGGGCTCCGGCTCCAGCCATCACTCCCCTCCCAGCGTGGTCGTGGTGGCTCTGCCAGTTTCTATCTTCCCTTTCTCAGCCAGGAAGCTGCTCACGAGCCACACACGAAAGCACATCAACGTTTACCCCGGCTGCCGTGACGCAGATCTGGCTTTGCAAATGTTGCTTGGGTGTAAACGTACAAATGGGCTAGAAAACAGCTTTTGCTGAAGAGATTAACATAATCTGCAATAAACTCTAGAAGCCAGTCGAGAAGAGAATGAGGGTCTGTAAGCCAAGGCCTGGTAGATGGGAGGCTGGATAAAAGGCATCGAAGGCAGAGGGGTGTCTCTCGTGCCGCTGGCCCCGGGCAGGGTGGGAGCCGAGTCCGGCCCCAAGCGGTGCAGGGACGCGTCTCCCTGTGTCCCTTTCCCAGCTGTGGCTGATCCCTGCCTGGCTGGCAAAGGGCTGTAAATGGTTTCATGAGCTGCCTCTTTTCCCAGCGTCCTTCCGAGGGGTCCCACCACGCTGCCGGGCGCTCGGTGAATTATTTAACGTGCCACTTAGATTTTTAAAGCTGCTGCATCTCACACTAGCAGAGCTTAAACGAGCCTCTCCTGTGGTTAAATAAATGCCTCTGCAGAGCCAGATCTGAGCGTCCAGCCTGCCTCTGCTTCCCAGAAAGTGGTTTCTTTTCTCTACGCTTGTTTAACCCTCACCCTCTGCCATCCCGCCAGCTCTGCATTCTTCAGCAGGCCGATGAATGTCTGACTGATAACGAATGTTTTACGTACTTGTACGTCCGTGCCCCTCGTGTCAGCGCGGCATGTCGGGCAGCGCTGAGAGCATCCCTCGCTGGGGTGACCCGGTGGCAGGACCCTGCATTTAGGGGCGGGTGACGGTGCAGGAGCAGCAGCGTTGCCTCCTCCCGTGCTCCCAGCAGCACCAGCACCGACCCCGTGCGTGGCACGCGGGGCTTTGCTGCACGTTGGCAGAGGTGGAGGTTGTGCGGGTGGAGCAGCCCCTGCTGCAGCCAGCCCAGCCTGGAGCACGGAAGAGACGTTTCTGGCTCTTTCTAAGCCCCACAAAGCAAAAGAAAAGGAAACAGAAATGATGGAAGTGAAAGTTAAAAATCTCAGCATGAAGCACATTTGAGATATATCTGAATAGTGTTTCAAGGAAAATGAGACGTGATCTGAAGTCAACACAAATGACACAGAAACTGCCTTAAAAATTCACCTCATTTTAATGACTGTGATGCAGGAGAGGCTTTTTTTACCTGCAGTTTTGCATTACTCTCCTAGCTCTGCAGGAGAAGGCATTCCGTAGGGCATTTTTCATTCCAGAGAGCAGTTTTTTGGCAAATTATTAGTCAAAACTCTTTTATTTGTAGTGTAACTTGATGCTAACCGGAAGAATTCCGCTCCAGCTTGTCTCAGACGCCCCCAGTATCAAACAAACCCTGATTCCTGCAGCATCGATGTGCAGAATGTGTTTCATGGCTCAGGGCAGAGGGAGGCAGAGACAGAGGAGCACGTCCTGGGACACAGACGCTGCAGAAGAGGTGGGAGGGAGCTGGAGGGACGGCAGGGAGGTGGCCGGGTGCTGGGGAAGCTGCGGGGAGATGTGTGGGTGTGGATGTTGATGACGGTGAAGGCAGCAGCAGAGGTGAGCCAAGGCAGGGCCGACTGACTCGTGTGTTTCTGATGCCCATACAAAGGGTAGTGGCACAGAAGACAGCCAGGAAACGGGCAGCAGGAACCAGCCCTGGTAACAGGTCTGACCATCATGTGCCACAGCCAGGACTCTCGAAAAGCTAGAGTAATGAAAAATAAATAAAGGAAACATTCCAGACTGCTGCAGCCTCCCCAGATTGCACTCCTGACTTTTAACACCCTATCTGCCAGCTGGTGCTAAAAAATTAATTTAGTGCAGTGGATGATAAAGTGTGTGTCTGGAGCTGGACATGCCCAGCAGCCCAGCCACAGCTCACACCTCAGCCTGGCCACAGCTCATGGCTCATTCTGGCCACGGCTCACGGCTCAGCGTGGCCACAGCTCAGCCCAGCCACGGCTCACGGCTCAGCCCGGTCTGCAGTCACGGGCCAGGGTGGGCAGGGCAGCAGCAGCACTGGGGGCACAGCAGAGCCCTGCACGAGGGGCAGGTTAGAGCTGGTAGCCCGTGGAGCCAGGCCAGGCTCACAGCTCATTCCAGGCAGTTTGGAAGAGCAGGAGCAAGCTGATGAGCTCTGGAACAAGAGCCCGCTGTTTGGTTTCACTTCAGGTCAGCTGGAAGGCTTCCTAGTACCTGGCTGGGGCTCCATGGCATAAAAGATGTTCATCAGAAAGTATTTCGTCTTGATGATATTCTCTTCTATCTTTTCTGGCAACTGGCTCAGATGCACCATTATAGTTATTTTGGGAAGTTAGTTTAATACAGGCTTTTCTCTCGTTTGGTGTATCCCTCCCAAGGGACGGCTGCCTTTCATTGCAGGGACCATAATCAGATTCTTCATGTATTAGTAATTACCTAGGAAGAAGCTATAAATATAATGAACATGCCAATGCTTCCTAAAGGAGCCAGTAGTTACTTTCAGAGAAATTAATTATCTGTGAAAATCACATCAAATAAATAACATTATCCTGGAATATCTGATATAAGTCATCATTCCAGAGACTAGGGAGGACCACTAAATCATCTGCTGTCACCTCATTTATAACGTGGGCCATCAAACTTCACCCAGCTCTGTGTCAGTGGAGCCCTTGTCTCCTGTGCGGCTAAGCATAGCTGGCGGTTGGGTTGGGCTCCTCCTGCAGCCGTGGAGAACACCCCCTTCCCTGGGCAGAACGTGCACATGCCTAAGGAATCCATCTCCTTTCTGCCCAATATCAGCAGTTCCCCCAGTCCTCCGTCCCTCTGTCACCGTGTTCGGCAGCTGCTGCCCAGGAGCGGAGCCACCAGCTGCACGTGAGCGTCGGAGCCGAGAGCCGGGGGAAAGCCGCTCGGTCGACGGTGTTCGCCGTGGTTCTCGCTCCCGATTCTCACCTTTCAAGGAGGGGAAAAAAGGACCTAGCTGCTTTTGTTTTAATTAGTGTCTAGTCTCTGTTGCAACTTGACATCTTCATTTAATTTTGTTTGCAATATACACGTAGAGAATGATAATGTGATACAGTAATGATCGTTCCTGAGACAGTCACTTACTCAAAATATTACTCCTGTTTAATCAGTGCAGTCGAGTGATTTATTGACTCACAACCAATCTTGCCTGGCGTTTCACCATAATTAAAACAACCACATTCCTGGAGTCCATCTGCATATAATAAATTGTAAAACACCGTGTCAGGGCAACATTAATACTGATGATTCGCACGCGTGACAGTCGAGTCCCTCCGAACCAGGGCTCATCCTCTTCCTGCTGGCAAGGGTGTGTGGTCAGGCAGGAGCTGGAGTTGGGGAACTGGGATACTTTGGTCGTGTCCAGTTGAACCAGGGAAGGTGCATTTAGGGCTTTCCCTGTGAGTGCTCTGGGGGAATAAGGCTATGGTTTTAGCAGATGGAATTGCCTGATTCCTTCTCGATTTACGGAGGGAGGGCAGTGCCAGGGTGAGCTTGGTGATGCTCAGTCTGGACCAGACTCCAAAACCAGGGCAGTGGCTGAGGAACCCAAGTCAGCCACTCGCTTCGTTCCAGGCCTTGGCAGGAGTCAGTGAATTCGCAGCCTCAGAGGCGGAAGGTGATGGTGACACAAGTGTTTGAAATAGGGTGAGTAAATCTGATTCTCCTGGCTGAGCTGAAAGGAACATGAAGGCGAATGTCACACTCTGTCTCCCATCCTTTTCCCCATCAACACCTGCCTGAGCTCTCCCGATGGCTCCCTGTGACCCGCCGCATCATATCCTCCTGGACCCGATGATAATTTCATTTCTATTATCACAGGGTTTGTGAAATTTCTTTTTATTGAGTCAAATTCCAACAACCAAATCGCAGAAATAGTCTAAAAAAATGTAGTGGAAGATGTCAGCTTGTCGTTGAGAAAAGAACAACTGTCAAAACCCAAAGATTTTCTGCCAAAACCCACTGAAAAATGTTGGCTGGAAACTGCAGAGAGAAAGAAGCCAGTCCAAAAGAGTCAGTTTGGGTGTTGTCAGCCTTTTTTTTGACAAAAATTCTAAATATTTTGAAGAAAGGAGATAGCTTCCAGGAATTTCTGTTTTCAGCAGCTCTGTTTTCTGTGATTTCTGACCCGGAATTCCCTGCTGGGAGCCACACCAGTGCCCCTGACCTGCCACAGTGCCGCTCCTGGGCCCACGAGAGCCACACAGAAGATCCTTCGTGGCTTCAGTGGAGCTCGGCTGCTTCCCACCACCAGGACCCTCCGTGAGGAAGGGCAGGTTAGCTGGGCGATTAGAGAAGAGTGTCTTCAGTTCTGCTTCTATTTCTCTTTTTTTATTGGTATCATCTTTTTTTCGCTAAGTTACCCAGTGCCGATGAAGCGTTGTGGAAAAAATGAAGACCTGAGTCTGGTTCTGGCCCGAGTCCCCCTGAGGTTGACGTCACCGGTAGCCAGCACCGTGCCGAGCCCGCTGCGCTGGTTGGCACCAGCCTGGGCACAGAGGAGGCAGCGCGGATGGGACAATCTGGGCAGCTTTGGCTTCGGCTCAGCTCTGGGGCTGGTGCAGCCGCCTCTGGCTGCCGGGCTCTGCTGGGCCCCGCAGCTGCCCCGGAAGGATGCTCAGAGCTGCTGCTGGTGATGGCGGGGGCCTCGCTCCCCGCCAGGTATGCGGGAGGTAAACGGGTTCCTGCTGTGGAAACAGAAAGCAAAAAGCAGCTGCTTGCAGTGAAACCTTCAGCCCGAGGCAGTCCGCTTGGAGAGGGCTGGGGGTGAGGCAGGGAAAGGGCTCAAGGTGCTGCAGGGCAGAGAAAATCAGCTGGATGACACTGGACTCTCACCTGAGGCTCTTATCCATGTGTTGAAACGTTGTGATGCTATTAAAGTGCTAGGAAAGGACTTCACTCTCCCCTGCCTTCGCTGCTTCACGCTGGGCTCGTTGAGCTGTAGTGGTGAGACCTGCACCTTGCCGGAGAGGATCTTCATACCCAGCACAAACCAGCCCCGCGCTCTGCACGGCCACGACGCAGCGTGTCCCGCGGTGCTGCCCCTGGGCGGCAGCTGTCGCTGACCGGCAGGGACCCCTGGGCTCTGCTTTCAGCTTTTCGCTCTTCACCAGGGAATGAAAAAGCCACCCCAGGACACAGATTTCTGTTGCCCAGATGTTCCCGTGGTTTCAGGCCGCTCTGGCTGCGATGCTCCTGCGGCTGCTGTCTGCTCTCCGCTCCGCTCCTCTCCTTGCAGCGTTTGTCTCTTCCCTTGCACGTGAGCACTGTGCTGCCATCGCTCACAGAATATTTTCCCTTGGCATTTTTTTTCAAGCCAATATTTTCTTTAGCAGCTTCCTCCGGCTCAGAGATAGAGAGGCTTGGGCATCTGCTTTTCCCTTGAAGTTCAGTGTCAGTTGTTCTTTAAGGTAAGGGAAAGGAGATGAGGAATTCGGGGCCTTTGGCCACCGACTCCGAATGATTTCAGAGGAAATTATTTCATGGGAATGGGATCAGAAGCAAAGCATTCGACTGCTTACCTGCAGTCTAACTTGATGTAGCTGATGGCAGAGCCGCAGTCCCTTGGGAAGGGGTGACCCCGGCATGGCGATGGGTATCCTGGCACGGCGATGGGTATCCTGCCCCGACGGGTACGGAGCAGAGCCCGGTCTGGCCGCAGACAGGAGGTGCGGGGCAGAGCGGGCAGAGCTGCCTCTTGCTCATGGGGTTTGGCAGCCCTTGGAACCACTGTAAGGCCATTTCATGCTTGGAGAGCTTGACAAACAGGAGTGATTTATAGCTCCTGGGTCTGATTTTCCTTGCTGTGTGTGCCACTCCAGCAGTGGGACAACCCAGGGTAAGCCACACTTGGAAACACCTGGGAGTTCCATTTTTAAATTAAGGCCTTAGCTGATGAACTATGCTGTGAGGAGAAGGAACAGGAGCTTGAAGGGGAGTAAAAGGTGTCAAACCCCAACAGTTCCCCTGCAGTGACAGGAGCAGCACACGTGTGTCTGCGCCAGGGTGAGAAGCAGCCCAAACGCCACGTGAGCATGTGAGAGAAAGCACAAAGGCGTGAGAGTGAGAAGGAATAAGAACCAGTTGCTCTAATTGCCTTGCTGGTCCAGCCAAGTGTGCCGCTGCTGGGGCTGGGATCAGTCCCTGGGAGGAGGCATCGGGGACACGTGGAGCCATCACAGCCCCTGGGCGCGCAGGGTCAGAGGAAAGTGTTGCTAGAATCCTGTCACCAGCCTGCCTGCTCCCACGGCTGCCCGCATTGCTCCCGAAGCTGTCACGGCGAGGGCACCGTGTCGAGATGGGATGTCACCTTGCAGCTGCAGGTCAGGGGCCACAGGAACGGTTACGTGGGAAGTGGCCATGTGGCTGGCATGGGAATGTGTGACCAGGTCTGGGGGCAGAGCCGGTGCCACTGCGGCTGTGCCAGACCCTGTGCCATACGCTGCCCCAGCTCAGGCAGTGACCTGCACGGTCCTGCCCTGCACATGCTGTGCAGAGGTGTGCTGGCCATCCCCAGCACCTCTCCAGGCAGGGCACTTGGATAAGGTCGTATGATTTAGCACTCAAGTAGGTGAATAATATTTATTTATTTCTGCCATGCAGCACGGCTGCGTTAGTGCTGTGAGCAGCTGGCACACAGCGGGTCAGCCTGCTCGAGTGCACCCATCCAGTTTGTACAGCAGCCCCCGGGCTGGGAGGGGGTCCTGTCCAGGACCTGGCATGCGGCTGGAAAACAGAGTTTGCAAGGGCTCAGCGTCAGGAGGGAAAGCTACTCTTGTCTAGAAATTATTCCCTGCCGAGGAAATAGCGTTGGCTCTTTGTTGGAGTGCAGCAAGCGCGTCACAGCCGGCCCGAGGAGGGCTGCTCCCCACACTGCAAGCGAGTGGGTGGGCTCAGAGGGCTCCCCAACAGCAGAGCCCCTTCCCCAGCTCACTGCCCTTGGGCAGAGCCAGAGGCTGAAGCACCCGGCTCCCTCCCGCTCACAAGATGCGATTGCCACCTACAGTCCCCGCTCCCGCATTTCTGCTGGCGGAGGGAAGCTCGCCGCAGCTCGCCCACTGGGCCTGGTGCAGCTCGCTTGCGTTCTCAGCCCCTCCTGGGGCTGGGGCAGGGTCCTGGCAATTTGGGCAGCGTTTGGTCACCCCTCAGGGAACGCCCTTCTGCTGCCTGGGAAGGGGATGGGCTGGGATGAACTGGCAAATCCAGCAAGAGCTAGCAAAGCCTGGCAGGTTTGTTCTTCCCAGCCTGGGAAGAGAGCCAGGGCCAGCAGAAGAGGGGAGCGCCACGTCCCTGTCCTCCCACGGGACCCCAGCATCCCTCAGCATCCCACCACCCCATCGGGACAGCAGCACCCAGCAGCAGGGGCTGTGCCTGACCGGGATGTGAGCCCCGTACGGCAGCCCAGAGACTTGCTAGGGCTGGGGGGGGCTCAGCTTCGTTATCATTTATTATCTGCATCAACTTTGATTGTAACGTGTCGCTTCTCTGATGCTCGTGATTAAAGTGGAAAGGACTTGTCTGGCTTGTCAGCTGAGCATGTTTCTCTGGGTGTCACGGATGCAGGGACACCGAGCCTCTCAGCACCCACAGCTGGGGACCGCGGGGACTGCCTGGGACAGCGCAGAGCGGCAGAGCTAGAGACACACAGCCTGTTTGATCTGCCCTGGCCCCCAGCAGTGCACAACGAGTCCACGGTATTTGAGCAACAGCAGAAAAGTTCTGATTCAGGTCATAAAGAAACACAACTGAAGACCGTGCTGCAGTTGAAATTACTTTCACACAGGGGAAGAGGAGCTGCGTGCTGTGGTGTGAGGGGTGATGTGCTCCGTCCCGGTGCGCGCGAGAGGGGCACCGCTTGGGCAGCACCCAGCGGGGCGGGGGTGACCCGGCCCTTGGCACAGTCCCCACGGACCTGGGGATTTTCCTCCTGGCACATTCCCCTGCTCCTGCCTCCTGCACGCGACGTCTGCAGCGCCCGCTGCTCCTCCTGCAGCCTCTTTACACTGCCGAGGCACCACAGCCCCAGCCCCATCTGTGGTTACAAATTAGCAGCCTAATCCTAAGTAATTTTTTTGCCTGAAGATGCTTGTCTATATCTGATTTTTAGTCTGCCTTTACCAGCTGCTCCTGCTGCTGCCCTTTGCAATTTATTTCGCATGTGACTTACACTAGATAAAAAAAAAAAATCTGTCTAATTTTCTCCAATGTCAAACATCCCTTTGGCTGCAGACAGTGTTTTATGCGTTCTGCAGTATGAGGGGAGCTCTGCCAGCACCGTGGTCTCTTCTTTTCTTTGGGATTTATTGACTACAGCGAGGTCCTGCTCTAATCTTCTCCTCTCACACCCTGTTTCTTTCCCTAAGAACCACTAAGCTCCTCGACTCTCCGGTATCATCTCCATTATGGGCAGAGCTCCGCGCTGGCTTATACCCCGTGCAATCCTATTGAAGGGCTGGGCAGTGCCGTGCATCCGAATCAGCACAGATTTTTTGCCTTGAATAGCCTGTTTTGTGCATGCTCTGGGGAAGAGAACCAGCCTCACTAACAACTGAAATCCTTCCAAAAGGGATTTTAAATATTTCAGCTAAAGCTCACTAATGGTAAATGTAGCTATTCGCTCCGAGCGCTGCGTACAGAGGCTCTGACCCTGCATTGTGTTACTGCCAGCGTTCAGGGGGGGTTGTTCACAGTCCTGTTGGGTCTCTCTGTTTCCCCTCTTGTCTGCCAGCTGTGATCCCCAGCTGTGGCCCTGCCTGGGGCCGGGGGGCTCGTCCCTTATACTGGGGAGGGGCCTTTGCCTCCCAGAGCTCCTGGGGATGGTGGGTGCCTGGGGGGAGCCAGGCTGCCAGTGCCAGCCTGGGGCAGGGGGTACCAGCAGCACCCGCTGCCTGGGGCACAGGTTTTTGTTTGAGCCACCACGGATCTCTTCTGACCAGAGGGGAGATGAGGGAACAACTGGCCCATTTAGGGCATGGTGGTCACTGGGTTCCTTATTCTGTGGTTCCCTCCCAGCTGCGGGTGGGTTCCAGGCTCGCCCGCTGTCCCCGGGCAGCTGGCACTGGGTGATTTCTCCTCCCCAGCTCTGTCTGCACACGAGGCTGTGCCCGGAGCCCCTCTGCAGACACGAGCCGCGGCCCCGGCAGCGCGAGCAAATCGCTCTGGGCACGCACGTTTCTGCGCCGCGTTTCAAGTCAGTGCTGTTGTGCAGACAGTGATATCCCTGGGATCCAAGCTAGGAGATGAGCAAAAAATTACATCAGGCTTTTACTAAAGAAAGAAAAGCAAGAATATAAGAAGCCTCAGAAAACGCTCTGGAGAAATTTCTGTTTTGGCATTCCTACCTCCTGCCTGTCTGGAGCTTGTCAGCTGCTGACAAGCAGTAAATGAAATGGGCAGACGCTGTCAGCTGCTGGTGGGAACACTGGTCTGGTTCTTCCTCTGTCACTCAGCTCTGCCAGCCCGAATGGAAGGAGCAAAGCAAAAGTCTCTGAGCTGCTTCCGTCCCTCCCTACTGCTGTAGTAGGAAGCCCAGGGGACCCCCACCAGCAATTATCTCATCAACAGCCTCTGTGTCTTACTGTCTCTGGAGACAGCTATTAGCAGTGTGGGCTCTGGCCCTGGGGATGGCCCAAGAACTGCGTGTGCATCCTCACGCGACTTCATCCTCCAGCTTAGCAAAGCCCATGGGGCTTCACATTGCTCACAGGTTTCTCAGGGGACTTTGGGGTACCAATACTATGAGGTTTCTGAGGATGCTTCTGCCTCTCTCTGTAGGAAACACGTTCCCAGTCTTGCTGGAGCCATGCACGCTGCATGTGGATGCTGCCCCGGGAACACGGATGTGGGCACTGGTGGGAGCAGAGCTGAACCCTGAAGGAGCTCCCATGGAAAGCAGCCGTAGGAGGTTCAGCAGAGAGCAGCACGTTTGCAGGTAAGCCCCTCAGAGACAGAGCAAGGCCTCACCTTGCAGCCCCAGCCATGTGCCTGGGCTGTTAGCAGCTCACTCTGGAACAGGGTTGCCTTTCCTGATTGCTAATTTAGATTTTCCTGCCATCCCACACACTGGAATCAGGGGAAATAAAATTACAGACTTACTCACTCTTTTTGTACAACTGATGTGCTGATTACCTGTCAATCACGGAATTGCATTAACATCTGACAGTGTGTGCATAACAATTACCCCCATCAAATTAAGGAAACCTTTCACACGCTGGGAGAGAGAGGGAGGAAATTCAATCAGCGTAATTAGTTCAATCAGAAAAGATCTTCTTTTCATCAAGAAGGGGAAAAATGTACAGTAAAAGCAGGGTGGGAGACAGGTACCTCTCCAGGCCGAGAGGTCGGTTACGCACACATGGCGTGGTGTGGCCGAGGGCTCGCCAGGCTCCGTGCTTCCTCCCCACCAGAGTTCCTCACTTCCTGGCTCCCCAAATACTTTTTTGTAGTTTCTGGGCAAGGTCCTTCCCGGAGGCTCTGCTGCTTTCCCTGCTCACCTCCTGGGAGGTGAAGTGGGAGGAGGTGGGTTCCCAGCACCCCCACAGTGGTTCCTCTGCATCCCGAAGCAGCAGCCGGAGGCGGGGGGTGCCCAGGGGTGTCGGGATGCAGGGGCTGCCTCAGCTCTGCGGGACTGGAGCGGGGCCAAGCGGCATGCTCTCGACGGGGGATCTGTTTCATATTCCCTGGGGGGGGGGGGGGTGGTGTTATTAATGCCAATTACTAACAGCAAAAACGAGAGAGGAAGGAAAGCTCAATTAGCAACAGTGCAAATGAATCTGGAGTAGCGCTGCCGAGCACGCTGAGGAGGGGATGTACAAGGTGCCAGGGCTGGGCAGGGCTTTGCCACCTCCTCCCTGATGTTTGCAGCAAAACCCCCCAGCATCGCTGTGTGCTCCGGGAAGGAAGGGGCGGAGGGGCCGGGGAAACCTGGGGTGTTGGGTGTGCCCCTTCTGCCAGCCCCCTCCCTTAAACCTAGTGACTAAACCGTACCGAGGCTGCAAGTGGCTGAACCCAAGATGAGAGCTGAGGTGGTTTTATCCGGAGAGCTGAGATACGTAAAGCAGCTGGAATGAGAAGGAGAAGGGCTTCTCAGCACAGCTAGCAAAAGCCAGTGGAGTGACAAAAGGAAGCTCTGGCAGTAGTGCTTGAGGCAGGCATGTGTGCCAGAGGACTCCTGAATTTTCACTGGGTAAATTATTTTGTAATTAAATTCAAGTTGAAAGGCAGAAGTGTTCCTGCCACTGGGGGAGGGAGCTGTAGCAAGGTCAGGTACTCGTGGCATTTTTGCTCCAGCCTCAGCTCCGTGTGTTGTGAAGGTTTCACCCAAAAGAGGCCCTTCTTGCAGGCAGATCCCTTTGACCATCAGCTGTGAGCTGTTTCAGAGTGTGCTGTGGGGGCCAGGTGCCCTGGAGAGGATGTAGCTGGAGAGGATGTGGAATTCTTGATCTCATCTCTAGGGATGGCGGAGCAGAGCTGCTCTCACCTGAGGCGGGCAAGTGGCCCTTGCAGCATGTTTTTCTGTAGGTCTGATGTGCTTGTTATTAGTTTTCACATCCCAGCTCCACTCTAGGATCAGGCCCAACTTTGCAGAACTGTGCAGAAGACTGGAAGGACCCGATCCCCATCCACCAGCCTTCATAAGCAGCAGACAGATAGGAGGAACAGAAACCCCTGGCAGGGTGAATAGGGAGAGGTGCTGGTACCACGGCCTGTGCCGGTTCTCTCTGAGTGAAGGTACAAAGTCAGGTTAATTTTCTTTTCCCAAAATATGGTCTATAAATGAATAAGCAAGTAAATAAAGCAGTCCTCTCTCAGCAGTCTTTCTGCCATCTGTTTACGATTACCAGCTGGCATCTACCCATTAGTTTATATCTCCCTTTCGTTCCAGAGGATCCAAAGCATCCTGCAAACGTTGGGCAATGTTTGGCTCTCACTTGCACCTTCATATGTCCAGAATAACTCAGAGCTGACTTTCTCCTTTGAAAATCTGATACTAAGGGTTATTTAACTGTCTGCTGAAATGCAAACATCCTTGGCAAGCCACAGAGCAGCTGCCTGGAGGTCCTGGGTGGGTGGTGAGAGGCAGGCTGCGGTGGGGACCTGCTCTCAGCCCCCATCCCCCTGCCCTGGCCCTGCCTGGGGCTGTGCTGCAGAGATTCACCTCCAGAGGGAAACAACTTCTCGTGAGGTGGGCGGAGTGGAAGTTTTCTCCCTGCAAGCTGCACGTACTTGAGATCTGCACAAGTTATGCTCTATGGCCAGAGTCAGACAAGGAGGAGCAGAGTGAGGAATTGGAAACGAGCTGTGAACAGATGTCAGGTAGAATACTAAGAAACTTACGGAAGGTCCACCAGGATAGAGTGATGAGGCAAAAAAAGCTCTGGGCTTGCTCAAGCAACAGCTTCCATCCTGGAGGGAAAGGTGCAGGGAGGAGGAAGCAGCCTGAGCGAGATCGGTGCCGTCGATAGAGAAACTTCTGTTCTGGAAGTTGTCCTCCCGCGGGGCCGCCCGCTCGGCGGGCATGCTGGCTGCTCTGCTGCGGTTGCACAGCAACGGGGCATTAGGATGCATGATTTAAACATCTTGTCTCCAGTGCTTCCTCTTATCCTGCCGAGTGGGGAAATGGAGACAAGTTCCCCTCTCCCTCCACCTCGCCTGTGGCTGTGGTCAGAGAGGGAAGAGGGCGATGTCTCTGGACAGGACAGCTCATAAAAGGGGCAGAAATCCCTTGTGTAGCGATAAAATCAGTAATTCAATTCTCCTGCTTTGGCTTCCTTCCCTAACCTTGGTTGGAGTGAAAACTTTATTGCGTGAACAGCTTGGGTGAGTCGTGCTTGTTGCTGGGTAGAAACTTAAAGCCTTTTTTCAGGGAAGAGTTATGTTGGTACCACCCCGCTGACCCCCTGCCAGGAGGGGGGTTCCTTACAACAGCCACTTGGAAGGGGGTGGTGCTGGCTGGGCAATGCCCCGCTCTCACCCACCTCCAGCTTTACCCTCCCACGTTCTGTGGCACGAGTGGGAGCTGGGAACTGGGAGCCAGCCTTGGCCCCATGTCATAGCTGCTCGCTCAGCCTCGGGCACGACAGCCAAGGAGAAGCAGCTGAGGTTTAGCTATGAGACCAGGAGGTTTCCTGCATGGACAGACCCCTGGCACCCCGTGTAGTGATCAGGGCATCATCTCAGCTCCAGCTAACAGTGTGTGGCCCGTGGACATGAGGCGGGAAGAGACAAAAGCCTTTTTAAATACCCCAAAGGGGACTGACTTTATTTACTCATAAGAGTAAAAATCAAAACATATTTTTTGTCATTATCATGTTTTAAAATAGCTTCTGATGAGTGAGTCAGAGAGGAAATGCTGGGGGAGGGAGCTAAGCCTGTCATTCAGCACATGAAAGGCTGAAAAATCTCTTTGCTTACAAATTAAAGTATAAAGATTGAAGATTACTACAGGCTGCAGATAATGATGGAGCAGATACAAACGTGGAGCAGTGGTAGGATGCGCTCTTGACTGCTTCCCTCTGGACCTCAAACAATAGAGCTTGTGCTTGTCAAGCCACTTAATGAACGTGCACACCGGAGAGAAGCGTTGAAGCCCTTTGCCAGAGCTGTGCACGTTGAAGCCCTTTGCCAGAGCTGTGCACGTTGAAGCCCTTTGCCAGGGCTGTGCACGTTGAAGCCCTTTGCCAGGGCTGTGCACGTTGAAGCCCTTTGCCAGAGCTGTGCGCTGCAGGCAGGGCTGGGGCCCTTGCAGGCACAGGGTTGGAGAAGCAGAAAACTGGTGTTTGTGATGTGAGATTGAGATCTGCCCCAGGCAGCAGGTCAGTGCTTCCCTGTCCTTCCCAGGGGCTTGTTCTGGAACCACAGGGCTGTCACCCCACCACAGGTCCCGCTGCCGGTGCCAGGAATGGGTCGCGCTGCAGCGAGCGGACGGGTGAGCTCCTTCCCTCTCCCCTCCTGACTGGGAGAGGCCCCGGCAGCGCTGCCTCCGGAGCTGTGGTGCTGGGGTCCTGGGATAACCACCTCGTGCTTCCCGTGGGAAGTGTGCAAAAGTCGCTTGGGCAGAAGCGTCACAGCTGCCTGGCAGAACTGGAGCCCCAAACCCATCTGAGTTCATTAACAGCAATTTTTGCGCGTGCGGATTGCTGCTTGCAGGAGCGGACAAGCGTGCGTGAGGCAGAGACGCACGGTTAATATTGCACATGCAGCTCAAGGGCTGCCTTTGAAAACTTGGCATCCGTAGCAAAACAAATACTCTTAAGAAGAGCTGTGCAACAAGGCAAAGAGAACGTGATCCCAGCCTGAGTAATCCTCCAAGAGCTGTCACAGGAGGTAAATGTCACCCAGCCTCGATTGTTGTCTCCAGACTTGAACTTACAATTTTTCTGGCTTGTAAATGAAAAAGTTGCTGGTATTTTAATCAGCGATGTTAAAGCCTGTGTTGCTCTGCAGCATAATGGGTTGTGACACTGGCTCAGGTTCCTTTGCCAGGGGAAGGGAGGGGGAAGACAAACCTTGCTGTGGCTGGTGGCAGCGAGCAGGGCACGGGTGCGTGTGAGCAGAGCTGGCTGGTGGAGCAGAGCTGTCGGAGAGACGGGATTGGGTTTGACTGACTGTTAGAGAGCTGGTTAAAAGGCTAATCTGCCTATGAAGAGCTGGTGTCTCTCCTGATTAGGAAGAGCACTCCTTCCCTTGTTCTGCTCTGATTTCTGCTCCACAGACTGATCTGGTGTCAGACTTTCTTTAACGCCCCGTCCTTGTCCAGCCCTTAAGCCGAACGCAGCCCTGGTGAAAAGCCGGCTGGCAGCTGCAGGGCTGGATCCAGACCGTGGGGACAGGAGCACAGGGGGGGCAGCCCCAGCAGCTGCTCTGTGCCACCTGGGGCCATTGGGACATCCCTGAAAGGTGCCATTTGGCTGCAGATGGCTTAACTGTACCTGTGTTCCTTGACGTGTGATGCTGGTATTTGCTCGGCACAAAGAGGCAGTCAGGTCCTAGGGGCAGATTTTTCCGGTGTCCTGCCAAAGCACAGCAGTGCCACGGCCGGGGTCACCCAGGGACTCTGCCTTGGTGGGCAAGGAGCAGGCTGCTTGTTGGTTTGTCCTGTGTGCAGTGGGGCGTGGTGGAAGCCAATCAGCCCCTCAGACAGCCCCGTCCGTCTGTCCTGGAATGCCACCTCTGCTGTAAACATGTAATATTTTTCTAGGAAATACTTCTTGTAAGTGATAATGTTGATAAGAGCGTTTCTTTTTAAAGGTATCTTTAACCAAAATCAAGCTTTAGCTGTGATTCATCCCCACTTGACAATCAAGCAGACACACATAGGTGCAGATATTTCTCTCTCTATATATATGCACACACAGACACATACATATCTGTTCAGAATTGGAAAGCAATCAATTCTGAGGTTTATTTAATGCTGCATTGCACAAGTTTGATAGCTGGGTTGGTTAATTGCCGCACTAATAACACCCTTCGTCAAAGAGACTTTCAGGCAAAAATAAAAAAAGCTTAAAAAATTAAAATGTCAATAAATACAAACCCCTCCTGTACATTGCCGAACGGCTTTTAAAACCGGCATCTAAATAGCAAATGAGCTGACACTGAGAGGAACCATATTTCCAATTTCGTTCCCTATTCCAGCACTTCTGAAAAGGCAACAATTTTTTATCCTTAAGAAACTTTCTCAGCAGCAAGCGCCTCACACACCCCCTCGTGTGCTCCCATCCTCCCACCTTCAGCGGCTCAGGGGCCCTCTTTCAGCAGAAAATGGTACTTTGCTGTTGCTGCTGCAGACCGAGGGCAGGAAGGGACCAGCCCAGGGACCTTCCTCAGGGTAGTGGCCCGGGGGGGACGCTGGGGACCACAGGGCCCTGGGAATGCTGGGCAGGACCCTGCGCTTTTAAGACACGGATCCCACGGGCGAGTAACTAAAAATCAGCTTAGCAGAAGTACTTGTACTGTCTGGGAAGCGATGGGAACTGAGGGTCACTGCTGGAGACTGCGTGGCGTGAAGGGACTCGAGCAGCTCCTCCCCAGGGCAGGTTAGGGCAGGTCTGGGCCAGTGAAAGGACTGGGCTCCCAGTGGGGTTTGCAGTAAGGGCTGGGACTGCGCGTTTTTAGGGCTGAGCATTCGCAGCAGGTGAGAGGAGGAGGGTCAGCCTCTGCCCACTCACCACGGGTGAGTTGATGAACGTGTCCTCACCAAGCGGAGCAGGATGAGGCGTCGCTCCGTCTGCCGCCGGTGAGGTCACGGGCTGCAGACCTGGGACTGCAATTCATGGAGCCACTGAGAGACAGCTCTGGCAAAACCTATCAGAACGTAGGTAATTTGATTAGAAATTAATTGGCCTACATCAGAGCCTTAAAAATCTAACAGATTTGCTGCTGATAAAATTAAAATTAGAAACTGAATTGATTAGTCCATGCCAGCAAAGGAACCAAAATGTCAAAGGCACCAGCTGCACATTTGCATTTGGTACTTCACAAAGTTCTTACCAAAGCGAGTGAGAGATGTTTGACATTTCCGTGATTTCTGCAATTCTAATGTATATTTTATTGATATTAATTAAAAAATGCAGGGGAATAATGAAGCGAGAAATGACAGAAGGGAGTTTGGCCACTCCAGCTCTGCAGCTAGTGCCGAGGCACAGGGACGAGTCAGAAGCGGGATGGGGAGATCGGGAGGAGCGTTCCCGCGCCTCCCCGTGCGGGGCTGGGCCGGGTGGCCGCTGTGGAGGCTCCTCCTGGCCCGGGGACCACGGGCCTCGGTGCAAGGGAGGCACGTCCGGCTGCCCACCTGGCACCAGCTGCTGGAGCCTGGGCTTTGTGAGCGCTCGGGGAAGGAAAGCGTCGCGTTACGTGTCCCCGAACCCCGGTGGCACAGAAAGGACGATCAGACGTCACTCTTCGCACCTCCCGTTTGCTCTCCCTGCACAGGACCACGGGAAGCACGGACGTTTCATGTCTCTCTGTCTGACTCTTGCCTAGGGGAGGAGAGTTTTGCAGATAAAGCCTCGTGCTGGGGTGGGGACAGGTTGCCCGTGTGCATCCTGTGCGTGCCCAGGTGGCCTCTGGGTGGGGAGTTACTGTAGAGGTGTCCTTGCTGTCGTGTGCCCTGTGCACAGGGGTACACAGGAGCCTTCTGGTGCCCAGGCATGTTTGCTGGTAAGAGCACATCCCTGCGTTAGTGTGAATCACACAGGCAGGGAGAAGGGGGTCCGTGTCCCCCGGGCCTGTGTTTTGAATAGGCAGAGTGCATAAATAACTTGATTTACTGTCTCATTTTCATTGGCAGGACATGTGTCATTTTTATGCTTATCATGTTGAAGGAGAGAATACTGGTGGAGTGTAAACCCTGGGTAAAGTTTTAATTGGGAACAGTTATTTTGAAACATTTTCTTCTGTAATTTATTTTACCTTGGGGACTTATTACAGTGGGAAGATCCTTTCAGTTTTATGCAAAGGTTTCTGCCATAGCCTGTTGGGATATTTTAATTTCAGTTTCACAATGAGATATTCAGGAATATTGTGAATAAATAATTGTAAAGAAGCTACAAAAAGCAATGGGAAATTATTAAAACTTTCACCAAAGAGTGAAAGTTTGGGTTTTTTTTTTTAAGCAAGTGCTCCAAAAGTTATCTTCCCATCCTCAAATCCAGGGGCATTTCCAGTACCCTCTGTGAAACCGAGCCCACGACCAGGCCCTGGTGATGTGTAGCTGCCGGTGCAGCTCCAGAGCCAGGTCCTGGCTGGCCGTGTGGTGATTGGGGTGCTCCATAGCCCGTCCAGGGCAGCTCTCTGCCTGCCCACCGGTGTCTGTGCCGTGGGTGACAGAACCCTGGGGAGCAGAGACCACCGAGCTGGGGCTGGGGCTGTCGGCTTCTCCCCTCTCCTCCCCAGCTCTCTGCCGTCACCAGCCATGGTTTGCTCCATATCCATCCCTGCCGGCTAAAATTAGAAAGATGTCAGATGAAAAGCGTAGTTCTCTGAGAGCGAAGGTGAAGGGGAGCCTATAAATTTTGCAGCCTGTGTCTGAAAATATGAAGGACAACTTAAAATTCCCTTTTAAAAAAAAACCCTCCTGCTTTATAAATATTAATTGCAGGTATGTGGTAACGAGAGAGATGGGCAGCCTCTGGCTCTCGTCTGTGATTGTTTGACTAATATTTGCAACAGTTTAAACACGGTGTTTATTATTTGATATGACACTAAATTAGAAGGTTCACACTTCATATGAAAGATTGGCTTATTGAGGGTAGGGGAAATTTGATTCTGCAGGTCAGTTGCTCTCATCAGGTCTGCCGATTGAATTACACGGTGCCGCGCGGTTCAGTAAGATGCCGCCTGGGTGGGGTCCCTGGG
>WTSP01017981.1:0-42536 GCA_025331215.1 Actenoides lindsayi | reverse complement strand
TTCGTACAGCAAAATAAAAGGCTGTTGCAGTTGAACCTCGGGCAACCCAAGATCGTGAGCATCTCAGCTGGAAATGGGACATACCTTGCACAAAGCATTAAAAAAAGAAATAAATTTAAATAGTATTTGAGTTTGCTTCCATAGGAGGGAAAACTGGCCTTTAATGTGCTGCTTTAGTGCTGCAGAAGGGGGTGTAAAGCCTGTCTGAGCCTGAATATTAACATTATTACACAATTTTGGTTTTTCTTTCTCCACGTAAAGGATATGTAAGTTTTGTGCTGCTGTGGACATCAAATCAACCTGTAAACAGAAAATTCTATTTTTCTATTATTTACAGAAAACTATTTGAATCTTGAATAAAGTCTGTTACCTCTGTAACTGCCTGAAACTCGAATAGGTAACTCTGGGCTGCAGGAGGCGGCATGATCCTGTCCCTGCTCATCTCTGCTGGCCCTCAGAACCCCCTGGGCCCTCTTTAACTGTCCAGCTGCAGCACGGGATGATGCATGGATGGTACCAGTCCGCTCTGGGGGGTGAAAAACAAAACCCACTGGTTCTACAGGAAAAAATTAAAGACCATTTTTAGTTAAAAAGTGAGTAGGACTGACTACAAGAGAGCGGCACATTAAATTTTCAGAGTTCACCACAATTTGCATAGTTGCATCAAACACTGAGACACTTTCTTTAGAGATGCTGTTTTTTATTTCCAACATAATACAGAAGTGCACAGCTCCTACCAGAACCCACAAATACTGTCACTAAGGAGGGTTGTTGTCAAGTGGCATGTTACAAAGCACCACGTTTCACTCCTGTGCTCATAAAGAATGTTGGGGGGGGATTTGGTTGAGAGAAATTGGGGCTTCAATATTTAAAAATATCTAAAAATGAAGGTGGCTGCAAGGGAGAGAAATATGTGCTTGCTGAAAAAAAATTAATGCCCATGTAACCTATTTGTAAGAGCTGGGAAGGGGATGTTGATGTCATTAAGAGCCAAGTCACATGGTTCCAATTTACCCTTCCAAGAGAGATGTAAAAATCAGCACAAACATGTTGGAAGAATATTAAAGCTAAAAGCATGCAGGAATCTTTGACAAACACTTGTCAGTTTTAGTCCAAAGAGCTTTGTTTGGTGCGTTATTTGGTTGACAGTATAAACATTGCAGGTATTGAAGCAGTGTGAGCTGGGAAAATGCCGTTTGAACTGCGGGATTCTGTGGACTCTGGCACAGCTGCCCTCAGCTGCTGCCTCAGAACCTTGCAGCATCAGGCCCAAGCTGAGCACAGAGTCAGGCTCGCCACTTCCTACTGGGAATGCCGGGTTAGTATGGATTTTAAGATGATTGGATCATGGCATTTTCATAATTCTTTTCATGAAGAAACCAAATTGGGATAAGAAATTCTTATTAAGGTGGTTTTCTACCCTGAAAAGGAATCGATGCAAGCCAAGGGGGCAGCCATAAGGCTGGAGTGACCGCGGCTGCGTTGAGCTCTGTGTCAAACACCTGCACAGCCTGAGCGAGGGCAGCAGCTTGGAATTCCCCCACGAAACAACAACTGGGATTGCTCTTCCCATAACAGCAAGTTCAGGAAGCCAAGAAACAACCAGGACACGTTCACAGTGCCAGTTTACAGCTTAGCTCTCGGCACCTTCCCGAACCGAGCCCGCCTGGGCCCTTCTACAAGGCTAAGCTGTTCTGGCCACAGCAGGGAGGTTAAAAAAACAACAAAAACCCAAAAAAAGCCCTTTTCAAACCTGAAAGAGCAGCAAGTTTAGCCAAAAGGCCTCTGTTACTGCATCCCAGCTTTGCCCTGAACCTACTCTGACATCCATTTCCCACCAGTAACATGCCCTGTGTTTGCCCTTCCCAGTCCTACTGGGACAGAAGCTGGTAAATGGCTGGATGAGGCAAACCAGTGGAAATTGCTCAGAAGAAAGGTTTTACATATGGCCATATTTCACTGTAAACAATGGCACAGCACATTGCCCCTCCAGCACAGCACCCTTCCTCATGAGATCCTGTATCAAAAGGGGCAACAGCTCCTTGAGGTAGGTCTTGTGTTTTGCATATGGAATATTTGTAAGAAGGGAAAGCCCCAATTTACTGAGAAGCAATTTTTTTAAGTACCCAGCGAGTTACCTGAATGCAGCCCAAGCTCTGGAGCAGCTGCTGGGGAGCAGGGGGGGCCCTGTCTGCATCACCAGCTCAGCACCCAGAACTGGAGTCCACTTTACAAGATCTTTGAGAGATGAGTGGCTCCCAGGGAGCCGGAGTCCTGAACTCCTCCCAGTCTCACCTCACAAGAGGTTGCTGTGAAGAAAACCACGTTTTATTTTCTAAGCACACTGATGTTGATGTCATTTTATAGGGGGGGGAAAGGTGTGTTAGAACAATTCTGCTTCTCTTGTATCTGCAGTTGAAAAACTCGGGTTTAAAAAACACAGCGCAACAATAGCCACAGCTAAAGGTGCCCCCTTTCTCATGTTAACATTCAAGAAACAAAAGTGTGTGTGTGGGAATCTATATTGGATTATTTAAATTGGTAGGGGGAATAGCCCAGGTGGTTCTACTTAAAATTGATACAGGAGAGATCACAAGCTGCTTCCCAAGGAGATGTTCACAGCCATCTCTGGTGGGGCAGGAGAGCAGCACTGCTGAGGAACCAGAGGAAAAACCACCATGGTTGGGATGTCCCTGAAGCTGGAGGGAGCTGCTGTAGGACCAGCCCTTCAGCTCCTCTTCCTGGCTCAGGCAGAGTCCTGCCAAGGGTGCAAAGCTCCCGGTGCCTCAACTGACAGGAGTTAAGCACCCAAAACTGTCACTGGTGGGAGAACAGCACACCCCACATTTAAAAACAAACAAACCAAAACCAACCAACCACCAACCAAAACCCCCACAAAAAGAAAATCCAGTGCAATGGAATTGATTCTCAACCAGAGCAATTCAAGGGAAACACAGGAACGTTACCACCATGGGACATGACCATGTAAGAATCAAGCCACAGGAAGCTGAAATCTTGAAGCAGCACAGGGAGGCCAAGGCTGGGCTTGTTCCTGGTGCTTTGCAGTCAGTTTGAAGCTATTTCTAGCATCAAAATTAATGATGGGTAAAGTATTTTACACAAGGGATATGCACATGCACTTTTAATTCTGGAACCCTTGATTTTCCAGAGCCAAGGTAGTACTTTTCCCTCTCCATCACACTCTAGTGATGCAGAAATGCCAGAGACAAATTTCATTTGTCCAGGAGAAATGGTAAAGTCCACAGAACAAGTGGGAAGTTCTCTGAAATCAGAGCTTTCTCAGGGCCTGCAAAACCCAGTGACCTGTTTCACAGGGAAAAATGCAAAACAGAAGAGTAATTTCCTTGGCTCCAGTCCCTTAAAACCCCCAAACAACACAAACACATCAAGTTCCTCATCTCCCATTGTTCCAGATATTGGGGCTTAGTCAATGCCTAGTGCTTCAAAACCGGTAATTAAAAAGGAGGGTTAGAAGAAACCTCTTTATATATAGGTTGTACTTAGCTGCAGAGATTCCCTCAACCTTAATAAAAACTTAGTGAGAGGGGAAAGAAGCCCCAGATCTTCACTGAGAAACACGGCCATGGATCCAGAGGATCTGGAGGAAGAACCCCACTGCCACGACCGCTGCCACCACCACTGCACTTCCCGCAGCCCAGGCCCAGAACCATGTGTGCTGCTCCCAGCTGGGGAACTAGAAATTCATTCATTTTAGACCATATTGGCCATACCACATGACATGAGCCACTCATCTGGGATAACCCGACCAATTGCAGGGGCAGCTCCTTCCCTGTCCTTCTGTGGGCAGCAGATCTGCACAGGGGTAACCTCCAGATGGACTCAAAAGCAAACATCTGTCCACATCAAGTCCTGGATGTTGGCCAGCTGCAAATACTGCCCAGGGGCAACCGAGTATTTGACACCTACTCTCATTTGGTTGTCACCTAGGCAAGAGTATGTGTAACCCTGCTACCCAATCTGGCAAATGGATCACTAGCACCTTTGCTACACATCTACCTTTGGAATAATCAGGGAAGATTATGGACAAACACGGTATTTGTGGAGTGTCAGGAAGATGCACGATCCTCTTACAAGTCCTGAACCAACCCTTGCTTCTTAATCCTAAGAAACATCCCTCTGGAGTCCAAAAAGCCCTGGTCTTTGACCTCCCCTTGCAGGAGAGGATGACACACAGCCCTTACCCCAAACACAGACAATACAGCCCTTTTACACGAGAACATCCAGCCATCGCAAAGGTGAGAACCCAAGTAGAAAGATTTCTTGGGATTGAAGACAATCAGTTATTCCTTTCTAAAACAAAGTTTGTTCTGTTAAAAAAAGGTGACTAGATTTAATAAATAGTCATTTCTGAAATTATAAATAAGTTAAAAAATAATTTAAAATAGGCTAGTACTTGAATAAATACATTTCAGTAAGTGCTTAAATACATACATGCTTTTTTTTTTTGTTTAAGTTTTCAAGTTAGCCCAAGTTTTCAAGAAGCAAGTTCTATAATACTGCCATAAAATGTTGTGCCTTCAGGAAATAAAATATTGCTTTTCTTAGCCCTTGATAACTGGATTCAGTTCCCATCCACTGCGATGAGATGGGTCAGATCTACTCATTATTGCTTGTAAACCTGAGGAAAAAGGAACAATAGTTGCTCTTGAAGAAAGCTGCTATTTACTGGAGGCAGGTTCTCAGCCTGCACTTTCTATAAAATCATTTTGACTTGTGTCTCAGTGGGTTAAAAAAAAAATATCCAACACATTTCCTAATAGCATCTTGTCAGATCAGAAGAGGTTTTCGGTTTGACCTGGAACTGATTCCTGAAACACCTCATCCGTGTGAGGCTATTTACAGTTGGCTTCAAGTCCCCGCACCTGAAACACCCAGTTTACTTTCTGATATGTAACTGGTACCCTGGGCACCCAGAAAACTAGATCAGTTTTTGCTACACATGAATAATCTAGTCCTGGAGATCAAACAGGTAAGGCAAAATCAGTCTCCTCCACCACGTGCAGGAAAAGGACTGATTGGAAAGAGCCCTTTCAAGTTGAGTCATACACGGATTCATGCAAACTGACATTCGTCCTAAAACCGCTATTAGTGAAAAAGACTGCTGAGAAGTAGGCATCCGATTGAAAATTTCTAGATCTGCCTTTTGAACTCTACGTTTTTATGTTTCAGTAGCTCCCAGAAGCCTCTCTGCATCCAACTGGTTGCTACCTGCGGTCATGCCTACGGCCGCCTCGGGGCTCGGTCCCTGGAGGCTCTTTGGTTTGGTGCACAGAGCATCTCGGGGGGCCAGGAACCCCCTCTGTGATTTCTCCTTGCTGCTGTAGCCTTGGCCCTGCTATCTAGAAAGGTGAGAGCTGCTCTGGGACTGGCTGGAAGATGTCGTGGCTCCACTCAGCTGGGAAAAGCCGCTGTTGCAAGATTCCAGGCTTGACATGGATCCCCTGGGATGGGACAAAACAAATGCATTTGTTAGAAAAGCAGCTGTTAGAGGCTGACTCTCTACATCTGACATCAACTCACACTCTAGAACACTGGCAAAGTATTTTAGTTTTTGTCCCGTAATTTTCAACTCATTCTCTAAGAATCCCTGTTATGATGAAACAAGAGAGAGATCTCTCTTTTTCCAGCTACAGACAGGATACCCTGTCTCCTCCAGTTATTCTGGGAGCAGAACACAGCTGGAATTTCTGTGGTGCTGCTGCATTCACTGCCCTGAGCAGGAAGGAAAAAAATCAAGAGCCCTCCAAACACAGCTTAGCTCAGTGAACTCAGCTGCCACTGCCAGACAAAGAATTCCAGCCTGCTAAGCACCAGAGTCCCAACTTCAGCACATCCAGCTGTGGTCTTCATTTCCCTCTACTAAAAGCAGATGGGGTTCACTGTAGCTGTGACTTCCTAAATGGCCATGTTTTAAGCAGCTGAAGCAAGAAGGAATGAACAGGCTTGAATGACTGGAGCGAGAAATTTGCAGCTGCTCTGACTCCACAGGATCTGGTCAGGTCACATTCTCAAGGTGGTCACCTGCCCATCTGTGAGTCTGTTCTACCTGACATTTCCTCCAGCTCCTAGTGAAAGATCAAGTACTTGCAAAGAATTCAAGTTACTGGGTGATTTGAAGAGTACTTTTAGCACCAAAGGTGGCTGGGCAAGTGCTGCCAAGGTTGATGGATTCACCTTATGCAGAAAGCACCCTCCACAAGTAATGATTGACATCCTTCAAGTGCCAAACAGAACCCATATGAACTCACCCAGCAGATATTTAAGTTACTCCAAAAGTAACTTCTCAAAATGTTGCCAACTAAGATCAAAAACCTCCTCAAACTTCTCCCCCTCTTCAGGTAAGCAAAAGCCAAAGCACCAGTTCCACTGGTGGACGTACAGCCAAGGGTTGGGTTCCTTATTACCTACAGCACTAAAGGAGACTTTGCCCAAAACACCATCAAGTTTGTGTCCATCTAACTTATCACCAATGAAACGCATGTGCTGTGAAGGTCATTGGTATCTGGGTGTTTAACTCGTGCTTAGTCCTCTCCTTTGGCTTCTCTATTGCAAGTTGTAAAGTAAATTTCCCCCAGCAACCCTCAGTCAATCTCCCACCTGAAGTCCTTGGATGCGAGCACCTCATAGTAGTATATGAGCTTGCACTTGTGACTGGAAACTTGCAGAGAGGCAAGAACGTCGTCCACCCGCGGGAGGCTGGTGCCAGAGCAGGGCAGAGGACCGTGCATCTTCCACTGGAGAATGTAAAAGCCAGGCCAGCGAGTCACATGAGATCCCTGGGAGAGGAAGAGAGGGTTGTCAAGTGACTCCTGGACATCTTCAGAAATAGATGGATGACTTGTCAAAGCCAAAAGCAACAGCTGAGGTGACTGCTTTGAGAGCACACACTGTCCACCTATTTTAGGTGCCCAAACCACACCCCTGCAATGCTAGTAAAAAAAAATAAAAATAGTTATTTTCATTGAGCTTTTTCTCATGGATTATTGACTCTTTCCAATAGCTCAACCTAAATTCAGACTGTGATAACAGCTGCTTTCCAGGGAATTCAGAGACTGACTACCACAACAACTATCTACAAGTGACACATGATTTCCATGCCATAAGTTCCCTCCCTTTCCCTCCACCACACCATTATGGAGTTTGCGAGGACTGTAAGGTCCATGCTGGGTCCCAAACATATCTGACCTGGATGCTCTCCCCTTCCCGGCAAACCAGAGGAGATTCCATACGGCTGTAATCCACCCCAAGGACCCACGTCTTGTCAATTAGCTGCACGTTGTCCTCAGCAGCAGAGGTACTTGGTAACGTGGCTTCTTTATGACTTGTTTCAGGAGCCCGTTTGGAGTGGAAGAGGCTGAACACCACATCTCCCTTCAGGATGTCAAAGTCCCAGGTGATGACTGATTCACCTTCCAGAATCTCCACAACTATCTAAGAACGGAACAGAAGCAGCATGTTGTAAGCAGTCAGGTCCTTAGCGAGCAACCAGCATATTCCTCCCTGGCTCTGCAAACACACTTTTCTCTACAGTTAAGCTACTGGTCTCCATTCCAAAGGGGGACACAGACTGGTTCCCACTGCCAGCTGCTCTGACCGTACATCCACCCAGGCATTTTTACCCCATCTCTCCGATGTATCAGAGTTGCTTGTAAATCATTTACTAGTACTAGGAAGACCTCAATGGACCTGGGGACACAGCAAAGAGCCCCTTCTGGGTGGCTGTGCACTCCAAAAGGCACTGCTGCTTTTTAAGCAGGACAAAATCAGAGCTCCCCACAATACTCCAGAGCTGTCCTCACTAGGGCAGAGAGAGTAAGAACCTCTCTTGATCTGCTGGCCACACTCTTCTGAATGCACCCCAGGAGACCATTTGCCTTCTTGGCCACAAGGTGGCCACTTCCAGCTGTTGGCTAGCTGTTGGCTAGCATCAGTCTTCCCATGGGAAGCACATTGCTGCCAAACCATCTTGTGCTCGTGCTGCGGGAGCGCTTCATAGTTCTAGTCAGTCTTAACAAGAGAAACACGTCACTGATACCAGTTCAGCACCTCCTCCAGCCTTATGGTTTGTACCTCATGCGGGGCTCCTTTGAGGACACTGGCAGAATGGTAGATAGTTTCTGTCCACAACCGGATGTGATCCGAGTTCTCTGGCTCTTCTTCCGTTTGATAAAGTGACTTGGGAACCAGCCCACCTTCCGGGACAGTACACTGGAACAGTCAGACAGACACATAGGAGGGTTTTCACTAACCTAGTGCTATGATATCAAGTCATCTGTATCATGAGCACTTATCAGCTGCCAGACACAGAGTCTGATAGACACTGTCAGCTGGTAGAAGATTTCACAGTTTCCTTGAACTACAACAGTTCATCTAAGCTCCATTTAGAGAGCTGACTTCTAACTCCCTTCTCCAGGGCAGCACCAGAGCTTCAGGGTGAAGTCTCCTGGACACAAATTAACTGCACAGTACTCAGAGTATCCCAGCCAGAACAGAGGTTTGATCATCCTGAAGGGCGTGGAAGGCCAGGGTGCTGAGGAGGAGGGAGTGGAGGAAGCTTGCACACTGTGGATAGCACCGGCACAGCAGGGAGGAGAGCTCACCATGCAGTCTCCTCCCAGAAAGTCTGGGATCACCTCTTTGTCCACATAGTCTACCAGCCCTCCTGGACCCTGGTAGTTATTCCCACTGTAAATGAGGAACTTCTGCCTTGTGTTCTCATTGATAAAGGGACTGACCTGAAATAAGAAGCAGACAGAAGGCATCACTGTCACTGAGTGATGTTAGAGACAATGTTTACACCATCTTACAGGGATGCTTTAGGTCTCATCAGCAGGAATGCAGCCCAGCAGCAATACAGAGATTCACAACTCTGAACCACTTCCCATTTGTTACCCCTTCCTTTGGGGAAGTGCACAACATCATCTCACAACATTTACTACTTCATGTAAAGTAAGTTTGCAGTCACCACACCACAAAAACCTCACAGGAAATTTAACAAGCACGTTCTTACACTGCCAGAACAGTCAGCGGGTACCAGGCAGAACCATATTTATTTCTCTTCTCATACGTATTTTTTAGTCTCATGCTGGAGGACACTGGACTTTTCTCATCAACGTGAAAACCCACCAAGACTGGGCTACCACTGTTGCATGAGGATTTGCAGTTTAGGTTGGACATCCTGTCCCGGGGAACAACAGCCACTAGAATCAGATGAGCTACAGGCATACTATGGCTTGCTCTGTAACAATGCTGCAGTCTCTTCTGGAGTTTAGCCACAAGATACCTGGAAGCTTTTCCCTCCCTGACTCTTTAAATTAGCAGCACTTACACTGATGGGATGGTTTAGCTATCTGTACATGCACAAGTGCTCACAATCCTGCAGACCAGGTTTCACCCACCAGAGTCCAGAGCACAGGAAAAACCCTGGGTGCTCGCACAATCAACAGCCTCCCCAGGGTCTCGGGGTAGTTGTCCTCTACAACCTCAATTATCCGAAGCAGGGCCTTAACTCCAGGCCGCCAGAGATGCCGCATGTTCAGCCCTTCCAAGTCCACCAGACATGTCCAAGATCTAAAATAAACATACAAAAGAAGACCTGTCAGAACCTTCACTGCACAGTGGCTGCTCATTTTACAATCCACAAAATATTCCTGCAACACCACAGCCTGTAGAGCATTTAGTGAAGCCAACCAGGGAGACCAGCAGTTCTGATAGGAAGCAGATTTCCACTCAGGCAGCAGAGTTGGAAGCCAGGTAGCTTCCAGGCAAACCAGACACCCAACCCCAGAGACCAGAACATGCTGTCCCTGTGGAAGAGGGTGAAGGCATGCAGGCCTACTATTCAAAATAATAATAATAAAAAAGTAATTAAATGAAAGTGGAATCTGACAGTTTACTGTGTCTGTTCATATATATATATAGGAAAAGGAAAAAGAAAAAAAAAAGAAAGAAAAAAACAAGAAAAAGATTTCACAGATCTGGATTAGAATTATCAAGAAATCAACATAAAATTTATCTGAGGGGGGACATAAAGATATCTGAAGGGGAACAAAGATCTAAGGAAGGACCAATACTTGCTCTCGTGTGAAGCTGTAACATTTATCTGCATTTGAGTCCACTATATATCATAGAGTAGTTTGTGTTGGAAGGGACCCAAAAGATCATCTAGTTCCAACCCCCCTACCAGGGGCAGGGATACCTCCCACTAGACCAAGATGCTCAGAGGCCTGTACAACCTGGTCTTGAACACAGCCAGGAATGAATCATCCACATCTTCTCTGAGCAATCTGTGCCAGTGTCTTACCACCCTCAGTGTGAGGAACACACACACACGTGTATAAATAATTTTATATATATATATATATGGGTACCCCAAGCCAAGGAACAGTCCATAACAGAGACATGCTGATGTCTGCAGGTTAACCCTAAAGGACATCATCTAAACCCTTCACAGAAGCATTTACCTCACCATGTCAGTTGTAAGGATACAAGACATACTAACGTGATGGGGCGGCCAAAGACGTTGGTATTTTCCTCACATCTCTTTTGTCCTTCCTCATTAATGGACAGAACCTAAGATCAAAGACAGTACAGACAAGGATTAGCCTGAGTATGACTGAGAAGCCAGGGTAGCCCAGAGGTCTTACTTCAAAAATTCAACAGCTCCAAGCATAGCAGCTTGAGAAGTTGCTGTCTTCAGCAAACCAAAGACTAAGAGTCTACATTAAAAAAAAAAAACAAACAAAAAAACCTCTTTTCTAGTGAAAAGTTGTGTTGATCATACAAGGTTCAGATGCTGAAAATCTAAGATGAAATCTGAATGTCTCATGATCAAAAGTTATTAGCAGAGCTTCATGAAAGGGCCATGGAAAGCTTACAGCTAAACTGCAAGCTGTCAGAAAATACCCCTTTGGCCCATTCACACCATTAAGAGTATTTCTACACTCCTAGCTCTGCAGGGAGACAGAGCAGCTGTGCTGGGCCACAGTCACTAAGCCAGCGTGGAGTCAGCAGCCACGAAACACAGGAATGATTTGTGTCAGGCAGGTAGATGCCAGCTGCATTTTACCAAGGCTTCTAAACCCCCCCCAAGGGACACAGAGCTCCACGTGTGAGAAACAAAAGTACAGCTTACGTGTCGCAGCAGCGATTCCTCTCCCAGAGCCTTCACCAAACCTTTTGTGTCCATCTGGCCAAGACGAAGGATGTAGAGGGGTCGTCCATCTTCAAAACAAACAGAAGGTTTAAGGAGGGAAGCACTCCAGTGTCCCAGGCTATGACTCAAGTACCTTTCAAAAAAGCCACACTAAATACCCAAAAAGGATAAAAATCATATCCAAAGGCTATCTTATTAAAGAGACACTGCTCTGCACTAACTCTAGTCCTGGGTGGAGAAAGGATCAAACCCACAGCAAAATACAGCTGCTATTTACAGGTGCTGAACTGCTTTGTGAACTTTTAAAGTGTCAATACCACTTTCTCCAAAAAACCTCAGTTTACTTATGAGGTCCTATCAAGCAAACTGTGCTTCATTGTCAATGTTGGGGCAGCTTCTAACCTCTGTCTTGATAATGCCATCCTCCGGTGTAGTACTCGTCTAAGAGGGCTGGGGGCCTCCAGGACTGCAGGATGTAATCCACCTGATACTGTTTTCGCCAAGACAGTGACTGACAGAGCATTTCTCGAGCTTTGTCAATGTTGAAGTCCCGAGCCCGCAGAAATCGAAGGATATGTTCATCTTTAGGGATCTGAGGGAAGAGAAATTCTAAGGATCAAGACTGGTACATCACCCGTGCCACTGTTCCATAAAGCTAGCAGAGAAGCTTGCAGAATGTGCACCATTTTTTAATCTCTTAAAACCAAGATAATTCTTAAATCTACCTTCTGTGTCTCTCCTTCTTTAACTAACCCAGCTGAATGCAGCAGATGGTACCAGGAACACAAAAGAAGTGACTGATTCACAGCCCTTGAGAAGCCTTTCACTGATCCAATCATAGAATTGTTTTGGTTGGAAGAGACCTTTAAGATCATCAAGTCCAACTGCTAACCCAGCACTGCCAGGGCACCACTAAACCATGTCCCTCAGCACCACATCTTCACAGCTTGGAAACCCCTCCAGGGATGGGGACTCCACCACTGCCTTGGGCAGCCTGGGCCAGCCCTTGACAACCCTTGCAGGGAATAAATTGTTCCTTGTGTCCAACCTAAACCTCCCCTGGCACAATTTGAGCCTGTTTCCTCTTGTCCTGTTTCTTGTTCCTTAGGAGAAGGGACCAACACCAACCTGGCTCCAACCTCTATCACTCATCCCAGCACTTCTATCAGTAATTTCTTTCACTTTCTATCAGTAATTCTAGCATCATGGGCACAAAAGTTTTCCCAAAGCATGCCTGCAGAATGGCTTATTCCAAACTCCTTCCAAATCTTCCTTGTTCCCTTTAACTGAAAAATGAAAGAAAATTTGCCAGTAATACTAAAGCACAGGAATGAACAATAAACCTGATAAAATTGGTGTTTCTGCAGAATCTGATTAAAAGCCTGTCAGCTGCAAATCCAGCTGGATTCTAGCTGTATATGCTGCTGATTTCTTTTCTCAGCCCCTTCACCCCAACTCCCCCAAAGTACTTGGTCTCCTTCTCTACATCAGATTTCATGAAAAATCCACATTCTGTCAGGCACGGATATGTCTCCTTCAGAGTATCTGCACTGGGCTTGGCACAACACAAGTGATCCAAGCCCTGCTCTCATACAACAAAGGCATGTGTTCAGGAGTCAAAGCTCTTTTGTTTGCTCACCAAAACAGAAAGCAGGGAAGAAAGCAAAGCTGCCAGCAGTGTCAGGCTGGGAGCAATCCCAGTTTCACAAACTGGCAGGAAGCTTCAGGACATACTAAGAATTGATTCCACTGAGAGGAGCAGAGTTCAGGCAGCCTAAAGCCAAGCCTAGAAGCACCTGAGGAGGAGCCAGGAGATTAACTCTGTTCAGCACATTCCAACGCAGCAAACACTGTGTGTCACAGCAAGGAAAAAGGCAGCCTGCCCAAATTGGGTCTTGGTTGTATTTATTAGAAAGTCACTAAAATGTTCTGCATCATAGCAAGATGAGAGGGCAGCAGAGTTTTCATCAGATGACGCAAATTCACCTTTCCGCTACTCAGAGGAAGATGTTTTACTCACAAGACACCAGACACAACCCACAAACATTGACAATAGCCCCTGGATCTCTTGCATGACCAGAGAGGGGATGGCTGTTCAAGAGCGTCATTACTTTTCATGTCTCAACCCTACACTGTATGTTAGCTTCAGGTAGGAAGCAAATCCAACACTTCTGTTTGGAGCAAAGGCAGGAATCTCTGGGGGGACTTATTCCCCAGTGGAATTAGACTCTTGGTCCAACCAAATCAGAAACTCCCATATGCAAGAAAACAAAGTTCTATTTTCAGCCTAGTTTCCTATCTACTGGTGAAGCTACGTGTAATCCTCTACACGGTGCAAACCCACTGATTACTAGCACTAAGAATCTGCAGATTTAACACCATTTGAAGTTTGTTTCTTCAATGAGTCAGAATTTTAAAGTAATGATGAATCTGATTCTAAAGGATAAATCTGATTCTAAAAGGTAGCATCTGCTCTGGAAGGAACAGGGAACTGATAGTGCAATAGGATGAAGGGGCCAAAAATAAGAAGGGATGTTCTCCAAGAAATGGGAGATTTACCAGTATTTTTTGACAGAGGAGGAAGGACATCCCTGCTCCAAGTTAAAAGAACAGATTGTCCCAGCAAGGTAAAAGCCTCTCCAGAGAAAACTCGAGCAATGTAGAATAAATTCCTGATTTTGTATTATTCTGATGAGCAATTAGGAGAAGGAAACAAGCAAGTAGCAGGAAGTTTAGGATGAAGTTTCAACAGCCAGCACCATCCTTCCTACCTGTTCAAGACTTTTACCTTCTCCAGCTTCCATTCCCCAACCTCCGAGTAGGAGGAGGGGGGGAAACCAACCCATGGAACAAAACAAGCAAATGCTTAGATCATGCTGCTTCCACCTGAAACCAAGATCGTTGTAGATCACACAGATGGATAAAGTCTCACTGTCTCACTCCCATGTAGGGCTCATTTTCAGATGGATACCCAATAGCTGAGGTATTTCCTACCACACACAAGTCCACACTTTTACTGGACAGCTCACCCACTGTTGACCTGAAAAGCCTCACGTCCTACATTTCAGAGCATTAGCTGCTAAGTTGGGAGGCCAGCCCCAGCTGTTAACTCAGAGGCAGAGCATCATAGTGACATAACAGCTTGTAGGGAGGTATCCAGACAGTCCTTCAAGGGCTCCTTCGTTCCATCAGGTCTATATATATATCCCTGTAGTCTCTACCTGAATCTAGCAGCCACCACGCTCTTGGCCATGGTCCAAGTTACACAACCTGTTGGTGATGATGCTGTGTACCTAGTGGCCTTGGACAGATTTGGCAGTTGCCTGGCATTCTGAATTTATCAGCTCTCATGGATCCAACAGCATTGTTAGACTCTGCTGGGAGACTTTCACTCACATCCTCAGACACATACTGTTCTCCTCAGCCTGTGGTTTTCTGGTACCTGTTTCTCCATCCACTCACAGGTACCAAGAAAACCCAGGTGCGCGCTCACCCAGAAGGGGACTTCTTCACGAGATCAATAACAGAACTATAGCACTACATCTTTGTTACATTTCATTTCTACATGGGTGATACAAGTGAGTTTTTGAGGGAAAAAAACAACCAAACAAAACCAGGCCTTTCTAAGTCATGTTTAAACTGCTTATGCTCAGATGAGACAAGGTCTCTCTCCGCTCTGAGAAAGATACAGCAAGGCATGCAGAAAGTACTGGCAAAGGTGCTTGCAATCAGTAGCCTCTTTTGGGAAGGCCAGTTAAAAGAAAAAAAAAAATTAAAATTAAAATCTTCCAAAGCCCATGAATGCAGAGTACTCCCTAACCCACTCTGGGTGACTGACTGACCTTCTAGAAGAATGCAGAATGACCTTCTAAGCTATTACTATTGAAACCTTATCTAGCTGTACTCTGCTTTCAAGGGGGATCACTTGATACAACCATCTTTCTCCCCTTTGCTTTCCCCTCTTCCTAAGCACTCCTTATCTACACAGCCCATATGATTACTCTGCTGCTATTCTTGGTCCATCGTTCTTTCCCAGCCAATCTCTCCCCATCAGGAAATCTTGAGCTGGATCCCTCTTGAGGCATTCAAGCTGCCTTAGATCTTTTCTCAGCCACATACCACCTACCGTCTTGGCCTGACAAAGATAGACTCCTTCAACCAGGAGAAGCCCCGGCAGCTGCTGAACACTGCAGTAGAGCAGAGATACCTCTAGCCCACAGCACCCATGCTGCTAGTCAGGGAAAAAAAAAAAAAAAAAAAGTTTCTACCTATACTAGCTGGCCAGCTCCAGCAATACTTGCCCCAACTCCTCTATTTTAGAGGCTTACACAACATTCCTCACACCATGAGGTGAGACTGTCTCCACTTTCTGAATCCTGCATGGCTTTGAAATCATACATTTTGGTAAAGGAGATTAAAAGAAGAATAGGATGAATTCTCCACAAAAGTATGGCTGTATAACCTGCCTGCTGTAGCACACACAGCACACTGCTGACATGCAGCAGCCAAGAGTTTGGTGCCACCAATTGTCCCTCTGCAAGCAGCACTGCCTAGAGACAGGGGACACCCTACCAGTGCAGCTGACCATACCTTCAACCACATCCTGCAGCTCTTGGGAAACATAACCCGTCCAGAAAGGCCAGTCTAGGCAACTGAGCACTGGTCAATGCCTGCTCTAAACACAGCAAAAGCTCCGTCCGTGCTTGGAAAACACAGACAGCACTTTCCAGAGTCTGTGACACTGTTGGATCCTGCTGCAAGCTCACACAGGCTGCTTGCAATGCTTGGCCTGTTATCTAAGCTTGCCAAAACAGTTGAGTCAACACACAGATTGTCCTTCGAATCATTTTGATTTGGTTGGAAGAGACCTTTAAGCTCTTTAAGCCCAACCATTGACCCAGCACTGACAGGTCACCACTAAACCATATCCCTCAGCCCCAAACCCCTTCAGGCCCTGGGCAGCCTTGGCAACCCTCAAGGGGAAGAAATTGTTCCTCATGTCCAAACTAAACCTCCCCTGGTGCAAATTGAGGCTGTTTCCTCTTGTTCTGTCACTTGTTCTTGGGAGTAAAGACCAACCCCACCTGGCTCCCAATTCCTGTCAGGGAGCTGTGGAGAGTGAGAACGTCTCTCCTGAGCCTCCTTTTCTCCAGGCTCAACAACCCCAGGTCCCTCAGCTGCTCCTCACCAGAGGTGAGATCTAGACCTCACCTCTAGACTGTGGTCTAGAACCTTCCCCAGTTTTGTTGCCCTTCTCTGGACACACTCCAGCCCCTCAATGTCCTTCTTGGAGTGAGGGGCCAGGGCCATGGCCACTGAACTCAGGATTCAAGCGGTTGCCTCCCCAGTGCTGAGTCCAGGGGGACAATCCCTGCCCTAGTCCTGCTGGCCACACTAGTGCTGATCCAAGCCAGGAGGCTGGTGGCCTTCTTGGCCATCTGGGCACACACTGGCTCACCTTCAGCCTGCTGTCGATCAACGCCCCCAAGGCCTTTCCCACCAGGCATTTCCCAGCCACTCTGCCCCAAACCTGGAGTGTTGCAGGGGGTTGTTGCAACCCAAGTGCAGGACCCGCCCTTTGCCTTGTTGGATCTCATCCCATTGGCCTTGGCCTAGCAATCCAGCCTGCCCTTGACCTGAATTTTACTGGAGGATCCAAGGCACACGGGCTCTGAGAATAATCATGTTCAGGTTGGCAAAGGGGTGCTCTCCACCCCACCTACCCACCTTGCCTTTGTGTGTTTCTTGCAGCCACTGGCGAAGGCGGATCAAACAACTCTCTTGCATTGGAGTCAGCTGGCCCAGATACCGCTCAATGTAATCGGCATCCAATTTGTCAGCTGGAGGGAGGAAAAAACCAAAACCAAAATGAAACCAAAATCAGAACAATTCAGAGGAGATTTGACAGAGCCAGAAAAGAGATGTGCAGTTATTTCTACAGAATTCAGGTTACTTATGATTTACCCTGGAAGAGCACAGATGCCCTCATTTCAGCTGCCTGAGAGAAAGGAGTGATGCTCTCCCAGTGATCAGGGCATGAGGACACAGACAGCACGTAAGGTATCAAAGCCAGATCACTCTGCCTGTCTCTTAGAACACTTATATTTCATTCAACCCTGAAATGCTCCAGCGGGAGCTTTAAAAGAACTATCATGAACTCTGGCACTCACCTCATTAACCACTCCAAGACCTGGGCACTTTAATCCCCTGGTGTCCTAAAGATCTTTCACACAATTCCAATGACTAGAGGATAAAAGCAGGTCACTAAAAAGTGAAATGTTATTCTGCTTACGGACACCAGAGAGGAAGGGAGAACAACACTACTGCTTCTGACCGAGATTTTGGCATGAGGAGAACCCCTGTGCATACCAGCAGCTGAGGGTCCCTCCAGACCACAGACAAAGGACAAGGGATTGGAGACTGCCAGCATTCAGGGACAGAAGTAGATGTGCCATCTGAGGCTTGTGTGTGCAGATGCCAGCAAAGAGAACGTGGTACCCAGAGGGCAGCAGTGCAGGCCCGTAGCTGTGCTGGAGGCTTGCAGGCACATGAGGAGTGTGGCTGGGAGGACCAATTCCAAGCCTTTAACAGGAAGGACTTTTTTTTTCTGGCAGATACCATTAACTACAGGCTAGGGCCTAGACACCCACAGGATATACTGTTGCTGACTGATAATACAGAAATTACATTTGATAAGTGCTTCACCCCCACTGACCCCACAGAGCTCACAAGCTGGGGAGCAGTCCCAAGGAAGTTAATCACTTCCTAAACTTCAATAAAACCAGGAAAATAAGAGCTACTCTTCTGTTCTGACCTGCCACTCTTCAGTTAGCTTTAATCTAAGCACATGAATGTTTCTTACACTCAGCTCCTCTGTGGATTTCAATGCTTTGTCCAAATGGGTTCCAATACAGAGAAGCTACCAGAGAAAGTCTGGTGAGACCAGAACCATTGATAGTTCCAAATTCCAAGTTGTTTTCCTAGTTACACTCAGCAAAATAAGTGCCATCTTTCCTTCTGATATGACTTCTATTTCTAATACCACAGCTCTAAATTTAAAAGTCCTCTTCTATTTCTTTTTGTCAGAGAAGAATTTTATTTGGTCTAGAAGATATCATTAGATCAACACACAGAAAGATAAAGTCTATTTCAGGCATTTAGTGTGAGAAAGGCACTAAGCAACATTCGGCAAGTTTGTCTTGCCTGGCATAGGGACAAAACCATCCAAACCAATCCCCAAGAACTGTCATTTCAAAGCAGTTGAAATATTTCATTAGAATTCAGTTACAGTACACTCAAGATACCTTTAAGCTTCTCCAGTTTAGGGTATAAAATACCTTAAAGGTCAGGTCAAACCCAAGTTTTTTCTAAGCTCAAACAAAACCATACTGACTGCATGGAATTTCTTGGCTTTTCAGTTTTTTGGGGAAAAAAAAGGGCCATTGTTTGTGCTTTTCTTGAAGAAAGAAAAAAAACTTTCTCTCCTCCCCACCCACAATCCAGAAGAAAAACCTCATGCCATAAAAGTAAAACTAAACTCATTAGTGACTGCTGCTCGAGGCATTTAGATCACCAGCAGCTGCCACTGCCTGGACATCACATACCATCAGGGCTGGCTGCTTCTGCTAGAGTGCAGGAGCTGCCAGTTTGCTCTTTGGTGGTCCCACGAGCCCCAGACTCGAGTGGCACTTCAGCAGCAGGGTGTGCAACAGGAGGGGTTTGCTCATCCTTCTGGCCGCACACTGGGGGAGGTGTCCAGCGAGGGATGAATGTGATCCCTTGGGAGATCAACTCTTTCAGATAATGTTCAATCACCTCCTTGCCCTGAAGGGGAAAACTTTCATTAGAAAAAAAAAAAAATCCCATCTCCCAGAACCAGCAAGGTGCAGGAGAGTTTTCCTCAGGTCAGATGACTAATGCTGACAAACAGAAGGGAAATAGTTGTCTCCTACCATCTGCATGACCCTGTTGGAAAAGTTTCAGTATGTAAGCACTGTACAAATGGTAAATTACAACACTAGCCAGGCTAATTCCAATGCTATGGACATTATATGGACCTTTATAACACTGTTATCCCATCCTCCTGCTCCCAAGCTATCAATTATCTGCCCTGTTCCTCTACAGCCCAAGGGAAAAGGCCACCTGAAGAAAGTGCCTCTGCCCAAGCCACTGGAGAGACAGGGTACTGATTTTTACCCAGAATTTTCCCTTCCTGCATGTAAACAGTGTTCTCAGTGTCTGAGAAGCCTGGCACCCATAGCACCCACTGCCATCCTCCTCTGGCATCACTCCCTCCCCTGCCCAGAGACATTCCAGCGAGCAGATTGTTTTGCTGCTCATTGCACACTGGCCTTTTCTTCATTTGCCCTACTGAGTGATTACAGAGATGCCAAGTGGTAAAACTATACTGGGTCTCTTTTACAGAAGAGAGGCACACTGAAAGCAGGCATCTGATTTGGGGGTTCACAACACAAAGGGGAGCCCAGCTTACCCGCTTGATGTTTGAGGTGTACTGCTTCATGGCAATTTTTTCCACTGTGCTTTCAAAGCCAAAAAATGACTTGATGTCAAGTGATGCAGACTGTTCAAAGCAAGTCCACTCTTCATTCTCAGGGTGAACCTAAGCCCAAAGACATGCATAGGGTTGGATGAGAGCAGATAGCTCACAACAGGGCAGGGCTCTTGCCCCTGGTACCAAACTGCCTATTTCACTTCCAGAGCTACAGAATGAGGGGGCAGAAGAAGCTCCCTATGAGGCACCGACAGACTCACATTTAATTGTCAGACAAAATCCCCCAGAGCAATAAACACACACTACGAACAAGGCCCATGGACGTTTGTGGTTAGCCCAGCGTTTCTCACAAGCACAAGGAAATCAAGATTAAAACCCATCTCTGCCCCAGCAGATCTAAATGGTAATATTTGAAGCAAAAGTTGCACTAAAATATCAATAAGAGTTCCCACTGGAAACCATGTCGAGACCTTAAAGACACGAATGGCCTCTCAGAGCATGCAATTAAAACCCCCGCAGAGGAAGAAAAATGCAAACCAATTTTTTTTTCCAGGTTTGGATAGAAAACTCGGCAACTAATGTCAGTCTGCTCCCCAGAACACAGGAGACACAGCAGAGCGGGGAGTTTTCCCACTGTTAGTTCAATACACACCTTCCCTTTCCAGCCATTTCCCCTCAGTTACTCTATATATGGTAAAAACCTACAGAATCTTTTCTTCTTTTAAACTTCACTGTTTTCTGCGAGGGCTCTGTCTTTTCTCTGTAGGTGCTGTTCACAAACTGACATGAAAGAAAAAAATTCTAGCTCCCACGCGAAGCTCTGAGCTCTATGAAGGACACAAATTCCCCCAGGGAAGGGATTAAGTAACGGCAAGAGCAGGATCGTATTTCTCCAAGTTGCTTCAGAGAACGCTGCAGAAAAGGAAAGATGAGAATAAACCTGTTTCCGCTGCAGCTCTGGCAGGGAAAAGGGAACTGGTAAAAATAGAGCCGGGAACCATCCTGAGGATACAGCCAGCCCAGCTCCCACCCTGCTCCAGGAAGAACGCTCCCCTCAGAGCCCAGCCGCTCATGTTTCCTTCCCAAGGACACAAGCCGGAGGCAACGAGGCCAAAATCAGCAAGTGCAACAATGTCTGAGCAATTCCTGAGTTGACCTGGGAGGTTTTCAGAAGTGTCAGCACCTTTCACAAAGTTTGATCTACTGTAGTTTTTAGGAAGCCCCACGTAGCCACCAAGCGATCTCTAGCTCAGAACCGCCCCTCACAACCCAAAACGTTAACAGCTTTTCAAGGCTTGAAACGGAAGCTGCTTCTAGTTTGCTTACTCCCAAAAAGCTGAGCTGTTGTCCAGTTGCCAAAAGGGCAGGTAAGTAACAGGATCTGGGCTTTTGTTTAGGGAACAAAAAGCAGTATCTGATTGCTCCCAGAGACATGAAGCTATTTACTGGTGACTGAGCCCTAATAGCACACTTACAATGAAACCCCACACTGCTGCTAGAGATCCTGCCACAGAGTGAGACAGCCCAGGCCACAAATAAGGCTCAAGACCTTCCTCCAAACATTTAGAGCACGAAGATCATGACAAGGTTCTAAAACTTTCACTTATTTGTGGGCAAAATTAATTGCCACACTTCCCTCTAGCACTCATCATAATAAATATTAAGGGTTCCCTTCTAAATATCCAGATCTAAATTCATGCTGAAGCTCCAGATGCTTTTAACAACTTGAATTTCAACCAAAAAACTCCTCAGGGAACACTGGCAGCTCTGGAGCACCACCCACATTTTCCACTGTCACCCTAGTGACTAATACTCCAATCAGAGAATCACCATCAATCTAAATCACAATCAGTCTACTGGGTTCAGATTTGGGGCCCTCACTCTAAAAAAAAAGACAGTGAGAGGCTGAAGCCACTGTCCAGAGAAGGGCAGTGAAGCTGGGGAAGGGTCTAGAGCACAGGTCTGGTGAGGAGCGGCTGAGGGTCCTGGGGTTGTTGAGCCTGGAGAAAAGGAGGCTCAGGGGAGACCTTCTCTCTCTACAGAACTCCTTGAAAGGAGGCTGGAGCCAGGTGGGGTTGGTCTCTTCTCCCAAGGACAAGTGACAGTACAAGAGGAAACGGCCTCAAGTTGTGCCAGGGGAGGTTTAGGTTGGACCTGAGGAAGGGTTATCAAGGCCTGGCCCAGGCTGCCCAGGGCAGTGATGGAGTCCCCATCCCTGGAGAGGTTTCCAAGCCATGGAGATGTGGTGCTGAGGAACATGGTTTAGTGGTGACCTGGCAGTGCTGGGTTAATGGTTGGACTTGATGATCTTAAAAGTCTCTTCCAACCAACATGGTCCTATGATTCTATAAAAAAGTTTCCCAAGCCCTAAAGAAGCACTGGAGAAAATCCACATCCTAAGGCCCAACCACCTTTCCAGTCCAAGAGCATCTAATGATAGTACACTATAGTCCAGTGTTCAAATCCATTCAAGCAACTTCAGTCCATACATTAGTGCATGATTCCAAACACTTCCTTCAGGGACAGAGAAACAAAACACTTACTGAGTAGCTACACGTCTCTAGGACGACAACACGGTTGGCAAAAGTCTCATTGTGGGCCTCGATGCGGAGAGTTCGCTCTTTCCAGTTCACTGTGTTTTTCTGGATGAAGAAAACATACTCTACCCCTGCAATCTGAGAAGGGTGAAGAACCAAAAGGAGGGGGGAAGAGAGAGAGAGATAGAAAGAGAAAGAGTAACTTTAGGAGCCTTTATCTATCTGAGCCAGCCAACAAAACCCAGGAGTCTGTCCCCTGGGTGCCACCTGCCTTCTTCAGCAGCCTCGGAGCATCGACATTCAGTTTGCAGCTCCGTTCAATGATATGTATAGATCCATCATCACTCTTGGATTCATGCAGGATCTCACTCCCCAGGAAGACTGGGATCTCTGGACACGTAGGAAAGCGCTTCTCATATGCCTGGAAGTAAAACCAAAGCAAGTGTCAGCTTCTGGCTAGATCAACTTCTAAATTGTTCTGAATCAATTCATTCCCTTACAGGAAAAGGCCAACAAAACAGAGACCCTTCAACTCTGGGAATAGGGGAGCCAAGGCAGGGGCTGAAGTTAAAGCAAATTCGCTCTGAGCAGAGACAGCACCCACTCACCTCAGTCATCAAGCCCAGTCCATCTTAACCTAACTTCTCTTTAACACCAGGCTTTTGTTTCTACTTCAAGTGTTAAAGACTACCAGGAAGGGACTCATAACAACCTGAACAACAGGAAGCTAATCTTTAGCCAGCAAAAGCAAGTGCAGCTCTGCTAATTTCTGACAGCTTAAGACCTGACCCAGAGATAATAAAATTCAAATCAGACATTTTGCTTGCATGAAGCAGCTATTTAAAAAAATTTAATACTCCCGTGCCTTAAAATGTGATGTGTCAAAGAGTTCTAGTTGCACTCAACTATCAAGGGTAAGCCACCAATTATTGGCTACTCACTTTGCCTTGATTTATCCATTTCTAAGCTAATTCTGTCCTCATTCTCAAATCTTCCTTGTTTTAATTAACCCACATCCCTCTGAAAAGCCTTTTATCCAAAGCTTCTTTATCAGCTCTCCCTGGCTATAAGCTATTTCTTTTTGCCATCATTCCACAGCCGAGCATAACCTCTCTGAACTGCTGCCACCTTCCCATCTTCCGTGAGACACAACCATTTTATACAGCAAGTGATTCTCTCACGACTATTTATATTTTTATCTACCACAGAAGAAAATATTAACGTGATAACAATCGAGACCAGCTCGGGTGCCAGCTCCAGCACAGCACTGGGGGCACGCTCAGGGTGGCTGCGTTCTCCGTTACACCGCAGCAGCTCGAAGGCTGGTTGCCCCCATATGTATTCATGTACCCTGGTGCTGTGAATAATACCTCCTCTTAAAATAGCTCAGGCACTTAAGGACACATTCCGTGTCTCCTGCTCCAAGACCTCTGAATGGAACAGAAGTTATTTGAGATTATCAAGAGGAAAATGCAGACTACAAGCTGGAGTTCTGGCCAGGACAAAGTGCACAGCTCTTCAAATCATCCTCTTCAAGTCACTGCATAATGTTCTGCTTGCTTTGCCACATTCCTTGGAGAACTTTCCCCATATCTCTGAGGCCTCGACCTGTGCTTTTCACTCCTGATTGCAAGAAAAACCGGAACGGTTTAAATAAATACAAAACTTTCCATGGGGAGAGGCTGTTTCCAGCACCAATTCTCCTGGCTCCACAAACCAAAGCACACTCAGTGCTTCAAGAAGGTTAATTTGTCATGACAGGAATTCATGGCAGTATGTCAGGCAGGATGCTCCCAGCTACCCACTCCTGGGATACTGCACTTTCCTCGAGGGTCACACAGCAGAACTGGTACACTCCACCTTACCTGCTCTCTGGTGTTTGCAGTTGCCAGTATGTTGACCTTCTTAGGCAGAGTTAATACTTCCTAATTGTGTCTCTACCTGTCCTCTCAGTCCTCCAGCTTTCAAACCACCACGCAGTGCTGTCTTGAGGTCAAAGCACTCACCTTCATCATCTTCTCTATTCTAACACAAACAAGAGTCTCTCCAGGCCACTCAGTCTTAGTTACTGGAGGCTCAGTGTTCAGTGAAAGCCTGAAGACCTTTGTAGGCCACAGGAACATCAGAACATTTAGCAACTCTTTTTCCACTCCATGTCCCGCGCCACTCCTCACATGTGCCCTTAACATACTTGCAAAAAGTGTAACTGAAAACCCTACCCTAAAAGAAGGCTGCCCTGGTTAATCCCATGACTTCAGAGAGCAGCAGCTAGTGCAGAGGGTAGACAGTGCCTTGAGTGTTAGGAGACCACGTGAGAGTGGTTCTAGAATTGTCCATATGTTTGAAAGCAAATCACAAGTCTGCCTAGAAGCCCATAAAATCCCACATCTCTGTTCCTGCAGGGAATGCCAGGCCCTCCTCGCCCTCAGCTACCAGCACTGGGCACATCAAGCCTGAACTCAGGCATGGTCTCCACCACCTCCTCAGCTCACAGGTCTGAGCAAGCAGGTGACACGGTCCATTCCAGGGCTCCACATTCAGTGAGCAAGGACTAACCATAGGAAGCAAAGGCTGAGCCAACACCTTCCATTTCTCTGAGTCAGGATTAGGTCTGGCTAAGGATTTCTTGCCCCAAGTGCTCATGATTTCCCACAAATTTAAGAGATGCAAAGCAGCTGATCTGGAAGAGAGTCTCAAGCAAGACCATCTCAGTTTCTCATCCTCTACTCTTTCAGGGGTGCAGCTGTGCCAGGAACATTAGAGGGAGTTGGCAGAGAAACAAGAGCTTTTCTACTAGGACAACAACCGACCAAAGCACAGGTAACCTCAAAAGGCCTCACCGCAACGGCTGCACCAGGAATACCGAGCTGCAAGTGTCTCCTCACTGCTGAAAGAGCACAATGGCCAATCTGAAGCACCACCACCACTGAATCCAGGTACTTCTGACTGCAATTTGAAGATAAAGCCACTGGATCTCAACACCCAACTGTTTCTTTCTCCACTAAGAGAGACCCATCTGGAGACAGGCTTTCTAGCAAACTGTCACGAACTCTAGCTAAACCAAGACCAGGACACCACTAACAGAGCACCGTCACTATTTCAGACAGCTAAACAACATCTGGAGAATGAAGGAAGGTCAGGGCAGAGATGCCCATGTCTATCCAAAGCTCTGGTGATAGAGCTAAGATAACAGACTGAACCCATCACCTAAATAGGGGGCACATTTCCATATTTGAGGAAGCATCCCTTTCGCACGCTGATATTATGTCCTTTGCTAATCTTCTGTGCACAACAACTCTAAAAATACAGCAGCTGAAGAAGCCCGAGATCATATGAAGGACAGCTGAGGCACCACAGTGTAGTCACAATGAAGTTGTGCTGTTAACACATCTGATCCTTCCAGCAGGGAGGAGACCAAGCTATCAGGAGAGCAACCCATCTTCTGTAGCCAGCATCCTCTTACCAAATCGGTATCTATACGCAGCAGCGCGTTTCTACTCCAGGGAAACTGAAGGAAGTTATAAGACAGAAATACTTGAAATATTTTCCAATCAGTTGCCAGAACTACCCTGTATCTTCTCCTCCTCTATGATTCTGCAAAGTGCAAGGTGAACAAGAGGATGTCCCAGTAAAATGAAAGGCACAGAGTACTTAATATTGGCTTGTTTTAATACTTGGGCTGCTAATCTGCCTGCGTTTGCTCTTTTATCTCTCTGCTGCAGTAACTCTGTGCTGACTCCTACCAAGGAGCCACGATTTGTTTCTCCTTTCTCTGTCACTCCTTCCGCAGCAGGAGTAACAGCAGCACTGTGCCACTACTTTCTCTTCAGTGCACACCCACAATATTGCTTTGAGACAACCACCTTGGTGGCCGAAGGCTTGAAGAGGATCCATGAAGCCACCCCCTCCCTCTTCTAAAGGCCACTGGGATTAACACGGAGAGGCAGAACCAGCTCACGCTGCACATCTCCTGCAAATCCCCCAGCCCAGGCGAGCAGAGACGTCACGCTGAATCCCAGCTTGGGCTCCTTTCCTGGTGTCATCAGTCTCTAGTATTGACTTCACACTGGATCAGACTGAAGACAATCCCCAAGCATCTGGGGAGCTGTCTCAGCAAGTCAGAACACTGCATGCATCTCATTTCCCAAGCAAACTAATCTCAACAACCCAGGTTACAATAATTATTTTCTTAAAGGTTCAGATGCATGTGCTCTCTTCATACCCAAACCATTTCACAAGAGACTGTGGCTCAGGCTCAGCAGTCTCCTTCCCCAAGCCAAACTGCCCTTCCCTAAATTTCTTTCAAAAGAATTGTTGCAAAAACCAGTGCAATGTTGGGTTTTGGTAGACTGTATAAATATTTTCTGCTGTCTGAAAAGATAAAACTTCTTTGCTGTGAGGGTGTTGGAGCCTGGCCCAGGCTGCCCAGAGAGGTTGTGGAGTCTCCTCCTCTGCAGAGATTCCAAACCTGCCTGAACAATGTGATCTTGGGCCCCCTGCTCTGGGTGACCCTGCTGGAGCAGGGGGGTTGGATGAGATGATCTCCAGAGGTCCCTTCCAACCCCCACCATGCCGGGATTCTGAGATAATGTGACCAACATACAAATACTATTTAGATCTCTGCACTCATCTCCCTCAGACTGAAATTACACAGTAAATTTCACCAGAAGGCTGGGTGAAGATAGAGGGACTTGGGATCTGCTTGAACACTCCAATATATTTTGCTTGGAAATAGAACTAATTGGTTTTGGGTGCATCTAAAGTGTTTAAAAAATATATATATATATAAAAATCATTTGGATACAGCTGACAGGCTGTTGGAATTAAAAATTCAAAAAAGTAGAAAATAAGTGAAAAAACTTTACAAGTGAAACAATTTCCAGCTATAAAAAGTTAAAATATGCATAAAAGTCATAACAGATACTCAGGGTTTCAGTAGTGTCAGATCTTCCTTTCAGACTGAGGAGAAGACAAGGGAAAGGTGCACAAGGCTGCTGTGTGTGTGAAGGTGCCACGGGCACAACCTCCAGCCTGACCACACAAACCCAGAGCAGCAGTGCACAGACAGGGCTGTTCTGAACTGTTTACAGTGATCTCTGCATCTCAGCCTGAGACCCTGTAGTGCCCCAGGAGCTGAGAAATGATTAATCACACCAAGCGACAACTGATTGACAGTGATACAGCTGACTATTAAATCAGCAGAGAGTTTTGGCCAAGGTTTTGCCCTGCAGTCTCCTGGGGGATGTGTTTGAGCGGTTTTACCTACGCTGGCCTCAGAGTTTGTGTGCCTAACACTGTGATATACAAAAATACCTTGTGAGAGAAGGGTTTTTGAGGACAAAGCAAAAGAATGTGTCCTAAATTGTTGTTCAAATACATGATAACCAGTAGAAAGAGATGCATCTGTGAGAAGAGTTTGCCCTGAAGGTCAGCCCGATGCCAGACAAGAACAAGTTATACAAGAATAGAAGTGTCAAAACCAAAAAAATTACATACTAAAGCCTCACAACCAAAAAGGAGAAATTACCCTCCTCTACAAACCCCCAAGTTCAAGTCCTTAACCCCTTCCCCTCCAGAGCACAGAAGTTCTCTGAGCCCTTCACCTTCCCAGTACCGAGGTGTTGTACCTATTGACAGTGCAAGCGTGTTCCTGCTCCCCAGTCCAGTTTAACCTCCAGCAGACTGACAGTAGCTGTATCACCAGTTTCCTGTATGATCCAGAGAACATGGCCAGGGGGCCTCCTCTGCAGGTTTCAACATCCTTCTCCAGCAAGTGACCTTGAAATCCATTACACAACAGAGGCCTCAGGAATCCAAAGCAACAGGGACATCCAAGCATGAAATAAAACACCTGAAACCCCAAACTCTCCTGCACACAAGGAAGCTCCTGGCAGGTTCTTCCAACGCAGTGTCTGCTGAGTCCTGAGTGGATCCAATGTGCTCTTGCAAGAGACAGTTTTTGTTAGATGATCTAGTTTCAGAACTTAATATCCTAGAAGGAGTGCTACCCTCTCAGTCTAGGAGCTGTAAATTAACTCCCAGGGCAGAAATTTTGGATTTCTCCCCACACCAGACACCTGAGAGACATGGTTCCTCAAGCTACTCACTAATACACAGCAAACGGGCAGAATGGTTTGGAGTCTCCCTATCAGCAAGCAGATCTGTTAGCAAAGTAGACATGCAGAGCTTGCGTGCTAAATGCTGCTGTCCATGAAATCATGCAGTAACATATTGAGCTATTTTGGAACAGTGGTTGGCAGGAAAACATTCATCTTCTACTTGATAAGTGATGCTCTGAAGTGGCTGCACAGCTGTAATGGCTTTAGGGTTTGGTTGGGATTTTTTTATACTGGTAGGGTTTCCTTAATGACAGCATTATGGAGATGTTCTGTCTCAGATTTGAGCAAGAGCACAGGAAGGGAAAAACTACAGACTGACTCCTGTAAGATGCCAAGACGAACCTCAGAGGGATCTTCAAGAGTGTAAAAGCTCAGATATTGGAGAAAGTTGTATTGTGTTGAACACATGCAGGAACTAAACTGTTACTCATCCGATGTAGACAGAAATGGTTATAGCCAGTATTATATGAATATGTTATAAGGATAAGACTTCATCCTTGTGCTAAGAGCTAAAACACTCCCAACTCTCCTGATCAAACAGAGTTTAAATCTCAATTAATGAGACAAGGTTCCTCAAGGTCATGTTACAGCCAAGTGCAGTTTGCTGGGATAAAGGAAGAAAACGTCCATCTATGTTCAGATGAAAGGGAAATGAGGGAGAGATACGATAATCAAGTTTTGACCTAAAGATGTCCAGATCACCATTTCTTTGTAAAGAGATGATGAGAAGCATGATAAGACCCCTCATCACTTTTGCATATTAAATGGATGCATTTGGACTAGGCTTTGAGCAGCTCTAGTGATAGACAAATCTGTCTCCAGTTTCAAGTGTTTCCAGATATGATCTTCTAGGAAAAAAGTAACCACTTCATCTTGCAGTCCCTCCTCCTCCTTGGCCTAACTGCTGAAGCAATCCCAAGGACCTGCATACCCATCCACCAGACAAACCCCCATTTGTTCTGCAATCACCAGAACAGATACCTGCTTCTCGCCAGCCACAGTAGCGCAAAATAAAATACACGTGGAACAGTTGGGAGCAGGGAGGGATCAAATGGATATTTGAGGTGCAGAAATGCACTGAAGTGGGGGAAAGTGAACTTCGGTTTAAGGAAGATCGGCAGAGTGGCGGAAAAAGCCCTTGGGGGCCGAGAAAAAACACTTTGATTGGAAAGAAGAAAAAGATCTGTCAGTGAGAAGTCCACTGGACCACAGTACCCAAGCTGTAAACATTGACCCACTGTTATCTCTCCCTGGTCTACAGCCAATAATTTGCCTCATTTCTTCAGATTTTCGTGAAAGAAACAATTCAGGAAGCAGCAGCTGCCTATTACAATACAGGCCCAACCGAGTGACACAGCAAACCTCCTAAAACCAGGCTGTGCACTGCAGCTGCACAAAGCTAACTCAGGAAACTACCAACGTGCCTGACCTCCTGTCTGAGGGGGCACAATACCCCATTCAAGCTGTTCTGCTACAGCATTTTCCTCTGCCTACCAGAGAAGAAACCCAGCGGCGGAGCAGTTCAAGTCACAAAGAACACAACACAACACGTTGGCCTTTACAAATAGCTGTGGAAGTGACACCTCGCCCAGGAACCGTTGCAAGCTGGTTAGACACATCTGCCTCAGCCTGTTGTGAAAACAGGTAGATACATGGAAATAGGAAGGCAAGGAAGCAGACATCTCAGGTGACTAACACCCCAAAGACCAAACCACAGCAATCAAGCGTCACGTCACACACTTATGGCTCAGTGAATCACTCCAAAAAATCAAAAAGGCTGGCTTACAAACCCCTAGTTGGAAGGAGAATCCATCGTTGACAGAAGCTGCTATGAGAATTTGTGCAAATTAGTCCTAATTCAGGGTTAAACTGGGGCAGGTCCTTGCCCTTAGCAGTTTAAAAAAAAAAAATCCATGCTGGTTGAGATGTAGCAATTGATGATGGTTCTAAATTTTCTCACCTCTTTTAGTCCCTGCTCAAGAGCTTATTATTTGTCTTCCGCACCTACACATTCAGCAGAAGACAGAAGGTTCTTGTACTCACTACTGGAACAGAAGATAATGGTGATACCTCCAGCTAGGCAGCATCTCCTGGTGCTATGCTGCAGTGCCATCAAGCTATAGCTTGCTTTGGAGTTCTTCCATTCCAGCACTAAACTGCACTGATCAGATTAAGCTTGAGACACGACTCATCCTTCAAGGAAATAAGCCTCCATGTTGGTGCTGGAGAAGATTAGAGAAAACAGGGACTATCCTGTACCAATTCCTTGAATTACTGTAAATCTTCTGAGGGTGGTGAGACCCTGGCCCAGGTTGCCCAGAGAGGTGGTTGATGCCCCATCCCTGCAACCATTCCAGGTGAGGCTGGCTGGGGCTCTGAGCAACCTGCTCTAGCTGCAGATGTACCTGTCCACTGCAGGGGGATTGGACTAGATGACCTTTAAAGGTCTCTTCAAAACCAAACCATTCTGTGATTCTATCCAATCCACACATGGTGCCAGCACCACCCACTCCTGAATCACTCTTGCCCAGCACATAGTTTTAACAGTGGCAATGCAAAGCTATCAGAGTCTTCTGTGATCCCCACAAGACACACTAAACAGGCCAGATGTGGCCAGCAGTTCTGCAGAACTCTGAAGGAATAAGCAGTTCCTCCATCTGCTTCCAGCAGCTGTGGCAAACAGCCCTCATCATACATTTTCTAGCCTCTTGAGGAGAGACATCCCACACCATAATCTCAAGAGAAGCGTCATCTCTTTGCTCAGCTTGACTATTGCTCACTCTCAACCTGCTTAATAGCAGGAGGAGGTGGTGGCAGGGCCCAGGGACCCAGCACGTGAGTACAGCTGTGAAGACTCATCCCAGATGACACAGAGCATTATTTGCAGACTTCTGTTGCCAAATGCTTCTCAGCAGTAAGATGATGGGATATTTATAGTGTATCTTGACAGCATGGCTTCAAACCATCAAGTAACACTAAAGCATTGTGTCTTGAGTCAACACTGGATCCTCTGTAAGCGCACAAAACGTTAACCCAGTAGCTTCTGACAGTCACACCAAACTTACCTTCAAAACATGGCAGAAGGAGGAGACAAGGGAAGCTCCTTCTGTAAAATACTTGGCACAGAGCATGACTGGAGACAGACCATCCACAGCCAAAGACATTTTGTCTGCACTTGAGAGGCAAGTTCTATAGATCTAATGATCCTGCCAGAGAGAGCAGGCCCTGTTTTGTAGGGGAGTATCCATTTCTTAACTACTGCTCAGATGACTATTGGGACACTTCACGTCATATGTGACATGGATTGAACACCAAAGAATAACTATTTTAAAACACTTTCCCCCTTGCACACCAATTCTCTCTCAATCTCCAGGGGTATACAACCAGAAATACCATTGCAGACAGTACCTGAGAACTGTGTCATTAGCTAAGTCACAGCAGCTCCAAAGGAGCTTTCAAGCACTAGGCCTACAGGCTACAAACTGCAAAGCTCTGCCCCATGTCATCTGCAGCTATCCAAGGACACAGTGGGCAGCAGGCCACCGCAGGAACCTCTTCTCTGGCACTCGTGCAGATGCTGCACATAGAGCTCCACTCCAATCTCTTTGGCTACTCTGCACATCTCTGTGATGAGCTGCACCATCGCTGCAGCTTCAGAGGGGTTCCAGCTGCCAGAAATTGCTCTGCTCTCCCTGCAGCAACTGCTCTTCTGGTTCCAGAGTTCATCCTTGAAAGCAGAGACTACGAACCAGCATCTTAGTTAAGGTTCTACTTTTCTTTATTTAAAACCAGGCTGTGAGGACACTAGAATAATGACAATAACTTGGAGCTCCAGATGGGGATATTCTACTCTGTAGTTACAACTAGGTAAAAAGGAACCCCCCAAAATGTATTTTGTGGAATACCTGTGCTGTAGGCACTGTAAGAGAGTGCACTGTAGCTGACCTAGACAGCCAATCTGCACATCCTATGTCACAAGACAGCAGCAGCATTTGGAGACCTGGATGGGCTGTGAACACACACATTGAACTTGTCACTCCAAACAAACCTGCAGAGCTAACGCGATCCTTGCTAGACAGCAGTCTGCTTGCATGTTACACTGCTTTCACACCCCGTTTTCTCTCTCACCACACACACCAGTGGATTTGTTACCAGCGTGTACCGCACGATGCCGAGGGCACGCTGTGGTGCCTGCCCAGCAGAAGACAGCTCAGAGCTTCTGCTGCAAAAGCATCACCGCACCAGTCAGTGAAATATCGAATCCTTTCAGACACCGCAGCATTAGAGGAGAGCACACGCGATGTGTAAGGATTTAAGCAGTCTCTTTATACACTCAGTATGCTAAATGCAACAGGGAGAAGTCATTAAATAAAGCTACTTAAAGATCTGACATCTTTAACACAATCCAGAGGTCCCTTCCAACCCCTGCCATTCTGTGATATGCAATCTCAAGCCTGCTGATCTAGTTGAGGAGAAGACCAGGGAACACATTTGAAGGAACAGCTCCATTTAAAAGGAGACACACAAAAAAAGATGACATAAAATGGAAAGGAAAAACAGTGCAAGATAACAAAGAATAACAAACATCAAGGTTCTGTTCAAGTATAAGGGATAAAGATGTCAAGCACTGTTTATAATTTGAAGAGTGTAACATTTTTTATCCTTTAACGTGAGTGCAGATTAGGAACAAAACAGGTGAAAATTACTACAGTGAATTTGAACTGGTGTGGAAAGATCATCCTTTGTTTAAATCATTTTAGCAGGGAGGACTTTTCTAACAAGAAAAAAAGAGAACAGTCAGAATTCCTGAATGCCCAGAAGAGGCTCAGTGAGCTGAATGCTTTTACTTTCTCAGGTACACAGGACTGGCAAGAGCAGGAACGTGAACATGGGTCTCCTTCAGAAGCAACCTACTGCCTGCAAATGCCAGAACGCAAGCTGCACAAGTATTAGTAAGCAGCAGGGTGTCAATCCACAGATAATTATCCAGAGACACACAATAACAAAGGTATTAACAGTATGAGCACTGGCTCATCTGTCAAGCACAGCCCTGTGCTGTCTGGAGGATGAGCTGCACACACGTGCACTCTGCACAAGTCCAGGGAAGATAAATGGTGTTCCTTATGGCAGGGGCTTGGCAAAAGGCATGGGAAACACCGTGAGCTTGAACAAGGCCAGGAAGCAATGACTTGTTTACCTCATTTGGCTGTGACAACCCTGTTTCTCAGACCCTCAGATCTGAACAAAGCACATGCTCTATTTTCTGTAGTGGGGTCCAAACATCTGAAGTTCTACGGAGAACAGAAAAATAATAAATCAACCTTCTCCTAAAAAAACTACTTACCTAATGATGTGGCTGGAACAGACCACAGGAAGTGTGACCCTCCCCATTATACAGATGGGGAATCACGCACAACTGTGTCAGTGAAGGGTGCAGAGTCATAAAATAAGGTGGTATTTCATCAAATCATAGAATGGTTTGGGTTGGAAGGGACCTTAAAGATTAGCTAGTTCCAACCCCCTGCCATGGCAGGCACACATCCCACCAGACCAGGTTGCACAAGGGCACATCCAACCTGGTCTTGAACATATCCAGTGATGGAGCATCCACAACTACCCTGGGCAACCTGTGCCAGTGCCTCACCACCCTCACAGTGGAGAATTTACTCCTAATTTCTAATCTGTAATCTACCCTCTTCCAGTTTGGAGCCATCACCCTTTATCCTGTCACAACAGGCACTGCTAAGAAATCCCTCCCCGGGTTTCTTGTAGGCTCCCTTCAGATACTGGAAGGCCATGATCAGGTCTCCCAAGAGCCTCCTCCAGGCTGAACAACTCCAACTTTTGGTTGTCCCCAAAGGAGAAGTGTTCCAGCCCTCTGATCCTCTTCATGGCCCTCCTCTGGATCCCCTCCAACAGGTCCAAGTCCTTCTTGTGCTGGGGGCTCCAGAGCTGCATGCAGTGCTCCAGGTGGGGTCTCACAAGAGACTTGAAATCAAGCACATGACCTCTGCTTTCCTACCATGAACCACAGTATAAGACTTTGGGGCTCCAAAGGTGCAGACGCAGCATTGGAGGGGAAAAGGAGGAAAGCAGCTGAATACCAGTTCCCAGCGCCGAGAAAGCCACTGTCGGATTTCTGTTGACGCAGATTATCAGCAACACCACGTGCTGAGGAGCAAAACAGCTTCACTGCACACCCACTCTCCCTGCAAAGCTTCCAGCAACCGAGAGCTCGCACCTGACAGCTCCGTGCAACCCACGCTGCCTCCACACAACTGGGAAGCTCCCTCTGAACATCTCAAACACACCAAGGAAGCCGTGGTCCTCCTCAGCCTGCCCTCGCTGCCGTGGACCGAAACGCTACAATGCCAGTCTGCATCACAAAGCAAAGCCTGCTGGCAATGGGATTTTCACAGGACATTACAGTAGGTCTGAGGGGTCTATTTCAGCTCCCTACTCCACTGCACAGTCCTCTGTGTGACCCTGGACAAGTAATTTGATCTTCATTAGAAAGACGACTAAACTTTGCCAAGGTGATGGGAATTTGAGTTTGCTGAAGAGCTAAAGGATGACATTTACAATCCCAGCCCTGAAATTCCAAAGAATTTTAAGCCCCATTATGTTGAAAAACTGAAAGCAAATAAAACTAGACTAATTGGAAAATAAACCCATCAAATCCTGGCCTTTAGGCATTCTGCTAACAAGCTTACAAAGGATTTGTCTAGAGGCAGCCCTCCTATAGTAGCAGCCAATCTATTGACAGGCATCTGGTGTTAGGTTTATCCTGCTAATAGAGATGACAGGAATGTGGGGAGGTATGCACAGAGCAAAGACCCAGTAACTCAGTAACAAGTACTGGTGTCTTATTCTAATACAGGATATACTGAGAGAGCAAAGAACACGGTCAGAAGAGTTTCACTACCACAAACATGAGCCTCGGGCTGGTTGGGGCACTTCTACAGCATGTTACTGGCTTAGCTGTTAACAGGGCAAATCTGGATAAGGCTGGAAAAAAAGGTGGGGGTGGGAGGTGGGAATGTGAGAGGAAGCCAACTGTCAAAAAAAAGTGTTCATTTTCATGATCAGAGCATCAAAGCGAACAACCACCACTGCCAGCTGAGCAACTGCTGATACCTCTGTGTTCACTACTCAAACTTAGGACCAAAGAATCAATCCTTCCCCCACTTTTAATGATAGTAGGCTGGAGGCCATTCCAGATAAAACAAGTCTTATGGCACTTATGTCCCAGGAATCTAGAAGAGGAAACATTGTCAAGAGGAACACAATGTATTCTGTCAGGCTCTCCCTTCCATTCATGGGAATGATGTCAGCTACCTGAAATGGCTACTGCTCCCCATCTTCATTCTTGATCTCTAATATATTAAAGAAAACCTTGCTATGCAGGGAAGAGAGACAATGGAGAAAGCAGCAGACTACAAGTGGCAAATACTAAGTCTCTAGAGCTCTAGAGCAGACTGAAATGCCCAACAGATTACAAAAGAAAGCCTTGCAAGGCCCTATAAGCAAGCATCTTGGATTAATGCCCAAACGCTCAGTGCTGCCCTTGAAATGCAAAGGGCAAATGTTTCAGAAGGATATTTGCCTCACACCTTGAAGAGCAGTGACAAAGTGCACGGTATCACAAATGTTTCCAAGCTCTACCTAAGTTGCCGTGGTCACATTAGGTTTCTGCATTACCAGTAAAAAGAACTTCAACTCCAGCCATCAGGCTCCTTGTGGAAATTGCAAAATTTGGAGAGAGCTCTCCCAATATTTCCATCACGGAGCAAACAGGGAAGAACAATAAACAAGAATTTTCCCAAAGATTTCTAGCTTTTAACCACATCAAAAAGCTCGATATAATTGAGAATCAAGTTCTAGATACACACATCCTACAATACTGATCAGGATCAGATCTGGAAAGATTCTAAACTGAACAGCATTTGGTGATAAGGCAAAGACAGTGTCTGGCTACAAACTGACCCTGCTTACCTGAATGTCACAGGGTTTTTTTTCTTCCTTGGAAAGAATAATTACAGAAGGTTGGGTTTTGCTGGCTTTTATTCCCTTCTAATGGCTAAACCAACTCTCTTAAAATACTGAGACGTTGATTCTTATTTTTCAAGCAAAACTGAAGGCAAGACAAAAAGATAACGAGAGCTTAACATCTGTTCCCACCAGGTACCCATAACGTTGCCACAAAGACACACCAGCCAAACCCACAGTCCCCCCACCTCTCACCAGCCTGAGGTTGCAGACCTCAGAAGCAGGAGAGGTAAAAGTGCTGAGTATTACTCACTGCCATGACGAGCTCGAAAGGGTATTTGTAGACTCGGACTGGAGACTGGTATTTCTGCACCATTTTTACTACACACCTGTAATAGAAAGAAATGGGAACATTATAGTTTCCTTACACCAAACACTGTAATGCAATCTAGCAGTTTTCACAAACAGACCTTGCTTAACTCCCTCTCAACTAGAAAGGAGACATTATTAGGTAGAACATCTTGCCCAGCACTGCTTAGCAAGTCAGTGGCATGGCCAGACCAACAGGCAGGTCTCTACAGTCCCCATCCAGTGCTAAGCCCCACACACAGTAACATCCTCTGCTGCTTCCCAGCACTACTGCGGCAAATTCAACGTAGAGCTCCAACAAAACTCATCATAAATAAAGTACAAAACAGAGATGTAAAGGCAGAATTAATTTTACTCTGGAGAAGGAACCCAACTTAGGAGCCCTGCAAAGCTTAAGGGGCAATTCTTCCTCCATCCCCTTTTCTGCGTTACATTTGGAATCATTACGCAAAACCCCCCTTGTTGAAAGCTTCCACAGCTCCCATACCGTGGTGTTTCAAATGCTTTTGTGCACAAAGGAGCATTCAGTTCATTTAAACCACTGAAAGAAAAGGAAAGAAAACAGCAGGCTTGAAGAACATGCCTGATGCTCAGCTAGCAATCACATCCCACTGCCTGGATGCCCACTGCCTGCTTCCAGCTGAACTAAGGGAATAACTGCAGGCAACAGGAACAATTCCTTTCTCAGCATTTCAATCCTCTCAGCCACCTCTCACTGTTCTCATCAGGATTCCTCCCTCAGACTCTCTTGCTGGGGTTTTAACCCTCAAGTATGCATCAATAACCAATGTCTCATGCAAGTACATAAACCATTAAAAAAAAACAACCAACAACAAAAGCCCAAACACAACAATAACAAAAAACCCACCATTATTAGGCTGCTTTCTGCGATTCCTTTAGATTCTTTTAAATCGCTCCTTTGAATACCCTCTGTGAGCACCAGAAACACACCAGACTGGACGGCTGGTTTGAGACACGATGCTGATTCCACCCCACTCAAATTCCACTGCTCAGCAGACACAGCCCTCGGCAACATGACGCAGTGTAGTGCTGAACTCAACAGTCAGAGCATTAAGGCAACTTATCCCTGACATTTTAAGGCCAAAAATGGAGGTGAGATAGGAATTAAAAAACAAACAGCAATAGGTTCTCCCCCAGAAAGACTGCTGCAAAATGCTGTTACACAGTAAAAATCTAAGCAAGGGAAAGGGGAAAAAGACTTTTAAAAGTCTGCATACCTGAGAACAGAGAATGTTTGTAGAAGGGTCTCACAATTGGACAGTTACTCTGCAGATCAACTTACCCCAGGAGCAACGTTCAAGGACTTGCTAGGTCTCTACAAGCCTTACTGGTACCAAAACCCAGTCCACGCAGAGAGAACACATCAGCAGAGCATCCAAGTCCAAGTGAAGCGAGCGGAGCGGGGAGAAGCAAACACCCAGGAAGGCTGGGCTGCTATCACGTATCAGATACCCGAGCCCAGAGGCACGGGGCACCTTGTAACGCGAGGCTGTCATATGATTATGCAAGCGCCGTACCTAGGCCGCGTGGGAACCTTCCGAGGCGGTGCAAATATAGCAAGAGAACCCTCATCAAACGTATTTTGCTGAGATCTTGTTCCCTGTTCTGACCTCGCTTGGGAACCTCCACAGGAAGAAGTATCAGGACAGACCAGACAGTCTAAAATCACCCAGAAACAAAGCCACCAGCAACAGAACAAGGGATGGCACAAGCTGTAGTTCAACAGCCTTAACCGTGCTGCTCAGGCAGATTTGTTGCTCCCTACCTGATTGCCACAGGTTTATTGCCCTGTACTTCCCTAGCTGAAGGAAGTTTGGGAAAAAAAAAAAAGCCAGTGACCATTATATCCATGAGAAGCCGTGGAAGAGAGACAGAGGAGAACTCACACCTGTAGAGAACTCCCCTTTCGTACCTTGGGGAAAGCACAGCAGCAGGTCTTCTACATCCCCTCCTCACCGCAGAGCTGCAAGAGAGCCATTCTGCTTCTCAAAGCAAGAGGGACTCCAGCTATAACTCCTGAAAAGTAAAAATAAAATTTAAAAAAAAAAAAATCAGAAAAGGCAGTGAAAGGTGCTACTCAGTGCACACAGATACAGATGGATGATTAGCACTGATAATGACATAAGATTTTCAGGGCCATTAGCTGAAGTCATGCATACCTATAGGGCTTCAGAACCAAAAGACAGATGTCTTCAAAGTCATCTCATGTATTCCATTCACACTATAAACAGATATGTTCAACCACTTGTAAAGAAAACCGGAAAGAAACTACACAACTACAAAATGGGTCTGCTCCATAAACATCCATCACATCACTCCAGGCTCTACAGTGGCCCAGGCTACCCGCTCTACTCCGTGTTTGCAGCTGGCTAGAACCAGAAACACAGTGACTCAAACTGCAGCTTGATCCCTTGGAAACCCCAACCCATGGCTAAAGGCAGACCTCTGGTCATTCACTGGGTAACACCAGGCAAGAGAGGTGATTTCAGCAGGCCAAGTAAAAGCTCAAGAGAGGCTGGAGCTGTCAATACATTGAAGCAGCCTGCCTAGCTAATCATCAGTTTAGCCATCCCAATTAGATGTTAAAAGTCTTTCATAGAATCGTGGTTTGGGCCAAAGGGACCTTTATAGGTCATGGAGTCCAACCCCCCCTGCAGTGATCAGGGACATCTGCAACTAGAGCAGGTTGCTCAGAGCCCCGGCCAGCCTCACCTGGAATGGTTCCAGGGATGGGCCACTGACTACCTTTCCGGGCAACTCAGGCCAGGGTCTCACCACCTTCAGTGTAACACATTTCTTCCTTCTCTCCAGCCTAAATCTCCTTCTTTTAGTTTACAACCATCACCACTTGTCCTGCTATTGCATCCCATTCAACAAGGTTTGACCATGCAGGACTCTCAAGGTTAAGACTGCCATCACACCAAGCCTCTTATTAGAGGTTTTTTTTGCACATCAGAACCCCTTAGAATTAACAGGCTTTTCCTCAAGCGGGGTCCATCGTCAACAACCCCTGCACAAGGGCCTCTGGGGAAACGTGCCACAGGCATTTCGGTTGTTGCCCACCTGAAGACAGAGCTGCCACGTGTCACAGAGCATCCCACGACACGCTGACAGCCGCACCAACAGCACGCAGGCTCTGCAGGTCCCCACAGAGGCCAGCTGGCCCACGTACCCCCTCCCCCCTTTGCCGCAACCCACACGGCAAGTCACAGACAAACCAAACCCTGGAAGGCAGGGAGTTCATTGTAAGCTTGAGATAACCCAGCTGGCACCGCACCGGGGGAAGGAGGGCACGGAACGGGGCACAAAGATAGGAAGCCCCAATGGCACATGCGTTTCCCAGCTGTAACTTTGGGAGCGTTTCTGAGAAAGGGCGAATTCTCAACGAGAAACGGTGTACAGACAGCACGCGAAGCTGTGCTATCTGTACCTATTAGCCAAGCTGAAAGGCTGTGTGTTCCTCGTGGGAGCCCTCGCATCGCTAGACAGGCGGCGAAGGGGACGGCAGCAGTGATATTAACTGTATAGCTCCATTTTATTTAGAACCATCCGCTATGTACCCCCGAGGGATTTTCCATATGCTTATCTTTTTATTCTGCCATTTGTAGGAGAGGCTGACTTGACAGAACACAGACAGATGGTTGGAAATCAGAAATTTAGTTTAATATATTAAATATACACAAGGCCTTGAATCAAAGCTCCCAACCCCTGCGTCTCACACAGGGGAGCACGAGCTCCTTCAGTTCTTTCCACATTAGAGCTGCTTGTTGGACGGTGAAACCCAGCAGCAAGTGACTTTATTAACTTCTACCCATGGTGGCTTCTTTTCGGCTGGAAGAGAACAACTGAGCAATTTGTTTGTTTGTTTTGCTTTTTGACAAAGTACTGATGAAAATAGTAGAATTTCAGACTTCCTCAAATACTATTACACCATGTGAAAGCCAGTTGTGGCACCCAGCTAAGATGATATTTCCAGTTAGAAAGAGGGAGCTGCAGTCTTTCCTCCTCTCTTCTTGAGTAAGGTGGAGAGAAAGGTGTGCAAAATTTCCTTTGCCTGAAATGCCTTTCACTTGGGTAGATGTTGACACAGTAGCTGATGCTTTACACATGTAACAAGATGGCACTAAGCTGCAGGATATTTATTAGAGCTCTTTCACATAAGAACTTGAGAACAAGTTCTTTGTAGCTTAATATAAGGAAGCCTCAAAAGTGGAACGGTGCCAGCAAAAGCCATTACTATCTTTTAGAAGCAGCCACCTTCTCAGGGAATTCTTCACCTCACCCCTTCAGAAACACCAAGGGGGCAGGGGTGAGGCAGCATGGAGGGAGCACTGCTGTGGAGCCTGGCCACCACTCCGCACACCTTGCGGAGATGCCTGGAGCCTTCACAGGTTAGAATCCAAAAACAAGCAACAACAACAACAACAAAACCCCATTCAAAAACCAACATTTGCGCGTTTTTCACAGCACAATAAGGAACAGTTTGGCTGGGAGAGGAAGGAGGAAAGGGAACAGCGTACAGCATTCCGCTCTCGAAGCCTTGTAAAGCTAACAGTTTCATCCGTGTACATAGCAAAATAAGATCCATGCCTAACACTGCCACACCTTCATCTCCTAAATTAATTCCTCATCAGAGAGCCACCACTGACCTTTTACTCACAGCCACGCACTAAACCTCTAGTATTTGCCAACCTGCAGCAGCAGCAAAGCTTTCACAAAGGAAATTCCCTGGTTCCTCATCTCGCTACTCCATAGGAAGTCACGCCGGGCCATTTCATCCCTCACCACTACAGCCGACGGTTCAGTACTCCGGTTTCACACATAAAACAAGAGCGGGTCCGGGCAGCAGGTCACTCTGCAGCCCAACAAAGCCCCAGCGCAGACCCGTTCCAGCCGGCCCCCAGCATCTCCCCCACACCCAGGTAAGCTGTACACGGCCACGCTCTTCGGCCCGTCGTGACCAGCCCTGCCAGCCGCACGACCCCCCCCTCTCGCTGCCCTCAAGACGATTTTACTTCTTGGAGGAGTTAAGCCAAGTGACCCAGAGAACACCACATGCTCGGTTTAACCCTGCCCTAAAGCCAGGGAGGTTTTATATAGAACCTGACCCAAATACAGCAATACCTCGAGCAGCAACTTACCGGGGTCAGCCTTGGAGTTGACAAATTCTTCAGGGCCAGTTTAAGGTGGGTTTTTTTTTCCAAAAACTTTAAGAGGCAGGGAAGGCTCAGCGGCCGAGCTCCCCCCGGGCTGCGGGGTCCCACTCGCTGCCGGCCCGAGAACCCCCCTTGGGCCAGAGGAGACCCAGCACTCACCCGGCTTCCGCTAAGCGGAACCGACCCGCAAACTTTAAACCGTTTTGGTGTTTTTGTTAAGGAAACCCCGAAGGCTCCTCAGCCAGCCTGAGCCCGCCGCTCGGTTCCGCCCGTTCCCTCCGTACACCCCGCAGGATTATGGCTAAAATCTCCCTCTCTGCTTCCTCTAGCTGCACAGAGAGCGGCTCTCAGTACCGCCCGCACCCCCCTTACCGGTCCCCCCCGCCCCGGCTCCACGCGGAGGGCCCAGCCGCCCCTCAGGCCCCTCCTGCCGAGGACCGTCCCAAGGGACCCCCGGAGAAGGGGAGCCCAGCGCTGCCGCCCCCGCCCCGGCCCCGCACCTCCTCACCTCGGGCACGGCGGAGCCCGGCCGGGCTCATTCCGAGGAGCGGCGGCGCCGGTGCCGGTCGCGGTCCCGGTCCACGGGACGCCTCTACCGCCGGCTCCACGCGCCGCTTCAACCGCCGCGCGCCCGAC